>LUCM01010261.1:63515-165523 GCA_008360955.1 Fasciolopsis buskii | reverse complement strand
TTTCACATGGTGAATTATTTCATGTAAATAAAGAATTGTATGCCGTGAGTTTGTCTGTTGTATAAGAAAACAAATGGTAAACTCAGCTTTTGGCCTTTGGATAACCAAGCTCATCGATCAGAACTACTTTAAGGCTAACCACCTAGGCTACAAGCAACGTATATTCAAATCGTTGAATCAATTAGTTTCCTGGGCTGAATTTGCGAATCGTTAGGCCCAACTGAGTGATTATGTTTTGCTATTGCCAGCAAAATAAATGAATCTAACCCGTGGTTTGTTTAATGCTCTCTAACGATGCTAGGGCAATCCAGTCAACTGTTATTCCAACAAAGCCTGGCAGATTGATAACATAATGTGGGATATAATTGCTGGGTAACATATTCTTACTTAATTATTGCGGTTAACCATTAATATTCGAACCACATTTCTGAACCGCTTTTGATGTTGCTGCATTTGCGATCCTGCAACATATTTAGTGTATATGCTTGTGTTCGATTCCCTGCAGGCTTTAAAACCTGGATAATTACTTCTGCGTCCTCTGATATTTCTATAGGATAATTACAATGAGTTTGATGAGGTCGTCTTCGGAATGGATCGCGTTTGTTTTGATACACTGAGCATACACAGACCGTACACGGTTAAGCGGCATCACTACATTTTCTGATCCCAAGACTATAAATTTCAGCGGTTTTAATAAGTTCGCAAACCAGCCTGCCTCTCCCAGGCTGCTCAATGGAAGCTGTTTTCCGCACACTGAGTATCATGGATTTAGTAGCATACATTGCCAATCTTATACAGCAATTGCAGAAGATAAATCGTACAAAGCAAACTGATGTAAACAAGAATGTTCATCTCGAAACTGATTATTTAAGTATGCTAGTCAGGTGGGTCAAAGATCGAATGTTGTTTAACAAAGGTTACTCGGCGACGAACAGGATGAATCTCTATCTACTTCCTAGGACTTGAATTCCGAGCTAAGAGGATGTTCGAACTGAAAGTCAGTTTGTGAAGTGTGCATGAACATGACTGCGATAATCCTTACTCAATTTGTTGTCTTAGATGGAGAGGAAAACGATCAATTTATCTGTCAATCAATGTACCTATCTGCTGTTTAGTAAGTTAATGAAGAGAGCGAAGGAGAAACGCGGTGAGGCTGACTAGAGACTCGGATGAATTGTGGCATTTTGCATTGCGGAAGTTGAGGTTTCTCTAAAAATTACTTTTTATCTTCACTTTTTGAGTCTAATCGTCCTGGGTTGGTAACCTTCCCCATTTTAAAAACATGAATAATTGTTCACTTCACTACTCCTGTCTTTGCTGATCGATGTGTTCGAGAAAAAATCCTTAATCGTCCGGTATACTTGATGCCACTGTTGCACTTGAAATGTCAAAAGGCAACCAGTATCCGCTAGTAAATTATGTCATAACTTTCACATTTCACGACGAGTCGCTAACTTCCGGTTGCAGCCGTGTTAAATGCAACTCTCTGTTCACTAATTGAAATCTCGCAAATCTTTTTTGCCGAAAGTTTAGATACGGAGAAATTACTGAAGAACACACTTTTTACAGCCAACTTTGATGAGTTCTTTTCGGCAGCCAATATTTCCTATCTCCGTTTGTGGCTATTTCTGGTTGCCTATTAGTGGTCAGAACGATGTGAATTGTCCGTAACTTTGCATAAAGATTATCTGCAAAGTTTATGCTTGTGGGTTTTTGTGTTAATATGTTACCTTGCAACTACAAAAATGCGGAATTTCATATGCTGCCCATGTTGTTTTCTGTTAAAGCTCCATTTTGGAATGATGCATCTGAAATTCTCGACTGATTAGAATCCAAATGCCGCTAGTGGCCATCGCTTCCCACCTCGGCCGTGAGCTGCGTATTCAGGTGCTTACCAATAAACGTCTTCATAAATTTATGGATGTCTCTTGTCGACTGCCATCAGTACAAACAAATACTCATACATGAAAAATAAGATTGATGGCAGGAAGTCATTAACGTTAGTTGCTTTTCCTGCAAACGAGGAATGAACATATTTATCCCGATCGGGCCAACGTTAACCGCGTGGCCTGTTTGTCTTTCATAGTTTGAAAACGAACGGCTGCAAAACACATACGTTTCAGGAAGCAAGTTTCTTAATTTTTTGTTGAGATTTTATCGACGTACGCTGTTTCGGCAAAGGAATAAGTGTAGACATTTCTTAAAATTCCGCCAGCCGTAGTTGCGTTTATGGATGGGGGGAAGTTCGGTAAGAGCATAATCTTACTGAATTCGTAAGGAGTTGCATGACTGACCATTTGCTTGCGTGCAGAGTTTGGTATTTCTGCATGATATCTCACGGTGACATGTTGAGTTGAGTTGACTATGGAAAAGCCATGAAGTCATTAATTTACAATTTTGTATATCCCTTGTAATCCACACTATCGTGGTTAGTTGGATCCCAAAGAGCTGTTTTTAAACATCAGAAGAACGTTGTTGATTGTTGCGTTAAAGGATTTAGATAAGTTGTTTACTTTTTCCTTTGAGCCAGCATTTTGACAATTCTGCATGTACCTGTTGGCAGTACAGATTACTTACTTGGAAATTCTGAGTATTTCATAATAATATCAAGTTTATCTGATTCACCAAAACCATCGTTGTGAACCAGTTGACACAACATTTTGTCTTCCTGCCTCTTGAATGTTTTTTACCTTACAGAATGTGTTTTAAATGCGGCATCGGCAGTGAGTTGTAACAGACTGACTCTTGAAGTGCGGTAGATTATTCAAAAACATGGGGCTAAGCCGTGCCTCTCACAACTGATGATTTCAAAATAAACTACTACTTCACTCCGTTAAGCATGGCTCTGACGGTTCAGGTCAATCTTTCTACATGAGGCTAGTTATCTGCTTAGTGAACATGTTTTCAGCGTGCCCTTTCGACTAATTCTCAAACAGTAACTGAGAAAAAAGACACTAACGTGTGTTTGTTGACAGTTTCCAGTTACTTCTCATATGGTAAATTTGAACTGTTTTGCACGTAGATCGGAAGTCATCCTGTGACATCCTGAGCACAATTCATCGCACTTCTGCTTTACAGTGGTTGCAAGGAAACGCAATGTGCTCAGTGACCGGCGTCATCGGCCTGTTCGTTAACTCGGGAAATAAAAATGATACGTTGTTGAAATATTTATCCCAACCTGTCTAAACAAATTACATCTAAGCAACTCCGACCCCTCAAGCGGATGCATCCTGCTGTATCTACCGTGCAAGGAAATTGAGAATGAAATTCAAAGTATCTAATTACATTTGGGACCAGTTGCATGGAGAACCACCACAATGCCGGTTATCCATTTTGTTTAACGTAAAAATGTGGTTCCAGTCTCTGGCCCAGTTTGGCATTCCAAGCCAAACACATTTTCTACAAAAAGCTTCAGAAATCAATGAACTGTATTCCCAGGATTAAGATTTTGCTGACTATGGGAGGTTGGTACGTACGCGTGCGATCAGCAGACCAGAAAACCCAACAGATACAGGAGGAAATTCGGCTTTTTTGGGTGATGCAAACATGATGATGCACACCACGCCAACAGTTCACAAGTTACTGGTTGTCGGCGATACCGGCTTACAAAAATGGCCCTGATGTCTTGAATCTCCGGCGGTAGTGGAACGGCACATTTTGGCGCGTTCTTTTTTGGGTGACGTCGCTCAAGCCTTTTTTATTTGTATAGTCTCCTTTTCGTTTCAGAATCGATAACCCTAAACTAAAAATCTTGAGCAAGTTTCTCGCCTCGTCCAGCGTCATTTCATCCAGGCTAGACGTGGACGGCAGCACTAATAGCAAGATGGGCGCTAAATGGGAACAGATTCCATCTCCAGGGTCTTCTCTGAGAAGCCAGATAAAACAGAGTGACTTGGAATGGACCCCTTTAGAAACCATTAACTAATTAGTACAACAGCGCAGAACTCAACAGGTTTTTGAAAATGAATTACCAAAAGAATCAACAGCGGTGTACCCAACCAGATAATAAAGAGTGTAGTCATCTGTGGTAAATTATCCGGGGTTTTCGAATGGTGCATGCTAATTTTGGTATGTCGTGATATCTAGAAAATCAGACATTTTCAAAAAATCCAGACAACCTGCAGCATACCATCTTTACGACTTAAAACGACAAGATTACCCGCACCTTCTACTGGGTATGAACCTAATTAATAAGCGGTTTGTGACCTTTCTTTCAAACAACCTGGCTGATTTTCGAGAGCCAAAATACATTCCAGGCAGTTCAGGTTTCGTCGAATTTGTTACGATGGCCAAGTCGTCAGTTTATACAAAATTATAAAACTGGTATAATTTCTAGCAGCCCATCAAATAGCGCTTCATTGGGTTTCGTGCATCGCTGCACTCGGATGACAAACAGACAATCCGGATCACACTGCAGATGAGGTGTACAAAAATTGTATCACGTACCCGATGTTGTAATATTTGTTCAACAACACGCACCTCCGCACATACGGGATAAAGTCTCAGGGGTGCTCACTAGACTACGACGTCTGAGAGTTTTCATCTAAATCACAACACTGTACGTTTGAATTGGGGCGCAGTTTTGCTTTATCCCACCGTGCACAACAGTTAAGGTCACGAAGTACATGCAAGTAAACATATGATAACAAAATTGGGAACAGTGACATTCTTGATGTGCTAAGTGAAATGCCAGTTACGTTTCTTTTTGTTTCACAGGGGTAGTTTCCACGGTGTGAGTACTGTCATTTCGACCAGTCTAAATATTTCTGTGATTGATGTCGTCCTGCTTACCGGGAACGCTTTGCGTTGTTTGGTCGATGTAGCCTCATTATCAATTTTTGAATTATTGTCCAAAAGCTATCCTAGGTAACTACGTTATTGAGTGGAGTGGGTAACCTTTTGAATTACAACTTTGCCAATTATCGCGAATTAAAGACTTCGAACCCACAGATGGCGTTTTTGTTCAAGCAGTAGATTTTAAAAGTGTATCGTCGGTTTTAGACCGAAAGTTGAATGTAGTTGAGTCTATTGATCTGCAGACGAATATTTCGGAAACGACGTGTTTTGAGACTTCTTAGGGTCCAGCCCACAGTATAAACTTGGATGGGAGAACTCTGCAACTGTCTCATCCTTTCAAGTCCCATTCTTCCTCTAAATGACATGGCCATTGGCGCAGCCAGTCTATGAGTAAAGCTTATAATTAAGATTTCTCTCTCTTTCTATATATATATGTATGAACATACTTATGTATGCAGTTAATATTACCTTGAGTGGACAGAATTCACCGGCGATCACACGATCGATTTCAGTATTAGAATCATTGTCGAAAGTCTTTGCGATAATGATGAGCGATTTGCACAGTATCAGAGACAAAATCAATGCAAACAATGCCAACAGTCAACAAAAGCAAGGGAAGTAAAAATCAGTCGAGTTTACGTTGTTATGCTGCCAGGCCGAACAGAAATGGAATCCAGATTGACGACCACTGTATATGGTAGAGTTTTTCACACAGGACTTAAATCATCGGGTGATCAAACCCCGAGTAAGAAACCTAAATACAGGTTAACAAACGGGGGAATCGCACGAAACGTAAACAGCGTAAATTGTATATAAGCAAGCTAATAAACAGCAGAATGCAAATCGCATGTGCTATCAAAAACCAAACGATATATTGGTGGAGATTTTGATTTCCATACTTGCAACTCGCGCTTCAATCAAGAAAACCATTGAAGCCAATATACATATGATCACACGTGGTTAATTCGAAGGTCAGTTTATGTTGACCTAATTGTTCTGTGTACTGTTTCAGGATACGTTAAGCCATTTGCTTGAGAAATGACTTATTGAACTGAGGATTTTTTAACCCAACTTGTGCTGCCATGCAGCCTTGTCGCATATTTTACATGCCATCGGAAATTCTGATAGTGGCTGAAATTTATTTATATTCAGATGATTCTTTATCTTCTGAATACGTGTGCTTAATTACGTGATGCAGTTAACTAAGTATTTCTCTGAAATCCTTAAGTTACATGAGCATGCAATCCGTTTAACGCGTTGCAAGCAGAGGTGGTAGTCGCTTTGGAACTAAGTTGTAAAGAACAAATGTTTATTTTCCCTCATTTTGTTTTTCATGTTCTCCTCGCACGTGTATGTCAAGCTCTAGCTTGGCAGCAAAAAATAAACAATTGATAAATAGAACAACGCAAGTCTACTTGGAATACACTGCGGTCGACGTTACCGTAAGCTGCACCTCAATTCGCTTATTGTCTCCATAATGTTTGTGAAAATCTGCGGGTTGAAATTCTCATGACTTCCAAAAGTCGACTGAAAACCCTCAAGGAGACACAAGTACTCAAGAGGAAAGGCAAAATACTGCCACGAGGCGCTTTCGGTAATTACGCCAAGCAACGTGTCAATTACTAACGGTATAAGAGAAAGTGAATTGCTAATTCTGCTCTCCTAATTTGTACATATCTGGTAAAAACCCGTGCATGTGGAGTGGAACTCGTTAATGAACGCATTTACTTATTATTGGACCTTGAGAAAAAACGCTGAGCTCCAAAGGTCTTGTAGCAAACAGATTTCCGCTCTTCTGCGAACATGATGCTGACCTCCTTTAATTGTTTTCTTAACTTCATAGCGGTTCTCTTCGTGAATCCGTTGTAAATCGAAGTTCGGCGAACGACTGCTTCTGACGAATGGTTAACCAGTAAAGATATTTCGAGATAACTTACTGGAGAATGCTAACAGACAATAAGCTTATAAATAAAGGATGTATTTCTGTAAATTTCTTTCAAGTAAGATAACTAAATTGGTTCGGTAGCACGAAAACTAGAAATTACAACTTCTAAAGATTGTTAGCCTCCAATTTATACAATCTACTTACCACTCTTTACCATCTCGATGGACACGAAACACAAATTATGTTTACATGTTGTGTGATCATTTGTCCTTTCTTTTGTTTGTTTGGCAATTTAATCAAGTAAGACGACTAGGCGGCTGACATTTTGAAACCCATGTTAATCTTGATGAATAATTAGCTTTCACATTTGGCCAGTTGGCCTTGTACGCTTTCGGAATCTCCCTGAGGAGATTTGTGGCGGAATTCTGATCACTTCTTGTCTAAAAACTTGATTCACTAGCTCTGCAAGACATCAACTGCTTGTATTACAAGTCAGCCATTTTTCTTTAAAATCCCCAGTCGTTTAATTCTCCTCTACATTTTTCAAAATGAAATCACAATGCGTTCAACGGTTTTCAATGTGACTTTGTTTTTGACTGCTCTTTCGTTTGGTCAGATGGGATTTTACAATGCAAAATAATCAGTGCCTGTCGCGCCCTAATCGTTGGTACATTAATGATACTGACTCAGTTGTTGATGTGAAATTTTCAGTCAAAGCATCACCCCAAGAGTTCCGAAAATCTCAGAGCACATAGCAAATGAATGCTGCGTTGTACGTACGACAGTTCCCAGTCACGTTATCATTTGGTAAAATATTATAAGCTTTTAACACATTTTGAATTGGTAAAGTATCGTGGATAATAAGCTCTACTGTCGTTTTGTCTACAATTTTCTACAGTCCCAAATGGGAGGAAAATTCTGTTAAATGTTCGTTGCTACATTATTTCTCCTTCTTCTTCTTCACACTTCAGCGATTCCCAAGTTACGATAAATTGAAAAAGAAAATTACCAATTATCTCATATAATGTCCGGTAGATCATTGTTATCAATTCATTCTCCAATCCCGCTGGCTACTTCTTGCAGTGATATAGGCCCGTCGTATTTAGGTGTGAGCGAAAAATCACTTTAGAATCCGGTTATCAATATGTTATAGTTTTATCATTACGGTGAAGGCTTTAAGCCAAATTTCTTTTTTGTTGTTATTCATATGTCACCTTTTCTAGTAGTTTTGATAAAAATATTTTCATCCCAAAAATATTTTGAGCGAAATCAAGGCCCATTTACTGTGCCAAACCAGAAGATTTCACATTCTGTATTAAGTGCTGAACTGAACGAGGAAAACGGTGAACAAAAAGGAGTACCTTTTCATTTGACATTGTGCGATGCAAGGTAGTATCTGGGTCAGTCATATTAAATTTCAGCAATCCATAAGTTGGATGAAAAATGATATCGTTGCACGGCATGCTTCGTTCCGCATTTGTCATCCAACTGACGGAGCAATCTTTGCGGGATGCTGTCGATTTGTGAATAGTAGTTAATTCATAGGGTAAATACCATGGCCAGAACGTAACCGCCAGAGCGTACTGGGAAGTCTTGCAACTGATTCATGAATGTCAAAAACATCAGCCAATTAAGAAGTTACCTAATGTAAATTGCTGCAAACAGATCAATAAATGAAAGGCAGTTAGCTTAGCCGAAAAATGTTTGCCTCATCTAGATTTCTAACCATGGAGGTGGGAATTCACTCTCACCTAGCAACCTTACCTACTCAGCATGATGGAGCAGACAGTTAGATCAAATTTACCAAAAAAACAAAAGTCGACCGCGACTTTCGATCTGTAATTGTTCGATTTTTCATTGATTGAGTATTCATCATGTTAAGATACTGACTAGAACTGATATTCAGGTAATAAGTTGCTATCCTGTCCGATCACAGAGGGAATATAGACATTCTTTGTCCTTTAATTTCCGCATTTATTCATCACTCATCTAAGGACGAAATTACCTTCTTACCTGAGCAATATATATCTAGACTAATCCTAAAACAGTCTTTGTGGTGTTTTATAGGAATTAGCAGCTATTACAATACCGTATAATCTGTGGAGAAAAAAGCCTGTTTAACGTGAGCCGTTCGACTAGAATGAGAAATTTCCGGCAATTTGCAGTAAATTTTATCTCAGTCGAACGGCTGGCAAATTAAATTCGATTTCGAAGGTCTTCTTGCTTAAATTTTGATTCACAAATATAAAATTTAACCAAAAAGATGAGAAAAAGTTGATATCATTACGAGTTCACCTATCAGCCACCAGAATAAAGATGACCGTTTATAACTAGAAAAAACCTTCATATTCTTTGTAAACCATGGTTTTAGGCATCAGAAGAAAACAATAGAGCGAGTAGACGTGTTGCGGATGAACAATGGTCAGTTTTCTAATAGGTTGAATACGAGAGGTTGCGAATACTGGACGACTAGGTGGTCGGCGTTTAAGTGAATTAATTTCAAATGGCTCCTTAAATATATTTGTCAACCTAGGCATTTTTCGACCTTGTTTATCCAATCACTAACAGTCCTCTAACTTTTGACGGATTATTGTAAGTTACGCTGGTTTCATTTTGGTATAGAAGGCCTATTCAAATAAGCGGGCATTATTTGCAGTCATATGCAGTCCCTTGTAATACAACTGTAGACAATCCGGAATACTGGTACAGTTGTTGGGCTATTATCGTTGACGTTTAGTTCAAACTTCTCTTTGGCCCCATGTCATCAACGAATTTTGTCGCCGTACCTGGTCGAGTTGTAGAGTCTAATGTTTCCAAAGTCAAGCACTAAAAAGACAGCTTCATCAGCCTGTCAGCTACTAAAGGTTTTTCACTTAGTCGCTTTCAAATGGACTTTAGAATCATTTTGTTTAGACAAGGTGCCATCAGCTGGGCAAAACCATTTGTCAGAAGTTATTCAATTGTTATTTCCATGCCAATTAAAGCTATTTTGAATATTCTTATGACTGGAATTTATTTGCAGAACCAGAATGATGAAACATACCCATCAGCAGAAAAAAGAAACTCTGAAAATGTCTGAGGGATTGAATTGCAAAGACCTAAATCACACTGGCGTTTGTAAAATTCTGAACTGAATTGCGTAAAAGCTTTTCACGTACGTCGTGCTTTACGTGTTACGATTGCACCAAATCCAGTAGACAAATATAAGAATGTTGTCTAATTGTTATTCTATTGTGAACTTTCCCGAAAAACGGTCACCCTAGGCGACAGAAACGAGTAAGTTTTGAAAACTAGCTAACAATATTTTGTTCTTTACACAGCGCAGAATAAATACAACATTTGTGAACTGACGAAAGTGTCACCTAGATATATTTGTTGTGTAAAAGTGGCGTAGGGACATAGTCTATGCCAGGATAGGCAGTTTATTTTTTGTTCAGACAAATTTAAACAATTGTGTTTGTGAATCGTTTATGATTTGCTCCGGCGTCTCGTTGCATGATATTCAGCCATTCCATCCCAGAATTTGTTAGTTGTTATCAGATAGGATACAGCGAATTTAATGCGTGACGTTTATCACTGACATCTCAAATCAAATTCAATAAAAACGTGTCACGTTTAGGCGCGACTTGGTACCAGAAGACAATAGCGAAAGACACGAAGTTGTCCAAAATCATTATAAATTAGTGTTAGGTAATCTGAAAACAGCTCGCATGAAACGAAAAAAATATATAAGATCTACCTACAAACAACATCAATGTGCGTAATCAAAGATAACTAAGTTGGAGGTTTCGTTTCTAGTGAATTTCTTTGTTTCATTAATCACGAGCCAATTTGTACCGAATATTACGGCAAGTCGATTACCACGTGCAAAATTAAAAATGCTCACTTCTTCCAAACTAATAGCGACATAAACCGCTGTTTGAAATGTGACTATAAACAGTCATTCATGCAAATGAATTCCTTTTGTGGGGACTGATGCATTGGATTGTGCGTTAGTCTGAACGACCGGAAATCGTCACATGACTGAGCAGTTATTTCGACGCAAAACATTTTGCACGGCTCGTGCAGCTGTTGGTCGGTGGGATTGTTGCTCCTTGTTCTCTAACAGTTTCATCAGTTCTTTGAATACATGAAGCACGTGCCAGTTGTATTTGGCTGAGCACTCCACCAGAACGGTGCCTTTCCATTGCTTTTTGATGAGGATGGCAATCTCACGGCGTATGTTCATCCGAGCTGTTCGGATGGCTGTCATGGAATCCGCGCAGCTCGTTAGGGTACTTGCCCTGTAGTCGGTTGGTACAATGACCGCGGGACCACTCACTGAGGGCACACCGTCCACTTTGTTGGCCACAAGCAGGACGGGTACGTCGGAACACTCCGCTACAATTTCATCTCGCAATTTACGAATGTATTGGAACGATTTTTCCGAAGTTACATCAAAGACAAGCACAAAGGCGGCTGCGGATCTGAGACACCAGCCCCGATATTCGGCCCATTCTTCTAATGAACTAGTCGGGTATTTCCCCACAAGTGAGGGACAGTCAATTATTCGTAAATGATAAATCCGATCGTTGAATGTTACAACTGGATCATAGTATTCTGGTCCGGTTGTGGTTTCCACAGAATTGAAAGAACCTGTACAATAGACAAACTGTTTCACAAGTGTAGTCTTTCCACATTGACGGCTGCCGAGGATTGGAATGCGATTCAGAGTTACTGTAGGGGTGGCTGCAGAACTGACACTTTCTTCGCTATCTAGTAACAAAGAACCGGGGGTATCATTGGTAGACTTGAGTGGAGCAAATGCAGGGCCAGGAATGGGAGTGATTTTCTTCAACGTCAACCACTCAGGTCGTTCTGTCGAAGTAGCTTTTAACTTTACGCGATGTTCCGAAGTTGTTGCTTTTTCGTTGTGCCCTGTGGCTTCATCTGCGCTATGGCACAATGAGTGAGATGAATTGGGATGAAGCTTCCCACGGGTTCGATTTGTCTGTTTTACTGTTGGCTTGCCATTTAGCTTGTTGGATTTTCTCCCAAGGGTTATCAACTGCAGGGGTGAAAAACTCGCCTCGCGATTTGCTGGGCGGCCAGACCCGTTAATGGGACATTTTCCCGCATACGTTTCTTCATCGTCTAAGGTACTCACCTGCTCCCAACCAGCAAGACGTGCGGCAGGACTACGAGCCACCTGGGAAGTAGTAGTGCGAATTGATTTTGCGATGGTTCTTTGAAATTAAGCCACAGACACTAAAACGGGATGGTTTTGTTTGAAGCATAAACAAAGGTCACACGCTTGTGATTGAAGATTGCGATGAAAGAGTTATTTTTACACAGGCCAGTTTGCAAAATGCAATGATTTCTGCAATGTTGATTTCAATGATGTCGCGAAACATAGGTTGCAATTTCCACAGAGTAATAAATGCAAACCGGAGAAAATATAGCACCCAAAGTGCCTAGGGTACAACAGCAGTCTTTAACTTAGAGACTAACTGGATTTGTTAGGGAGTAAAATCGTCACGGGATTGGTTCATTTATCTCGAACTTCCTGTTTAGGCCAGTAACAGACAATCCTGTAAGCACCAATGAAATTATTTTCACGACGGCAAGACTCAAGAGAGCCGTTCACCTTTGAGAAAAGGGCAAATTCAGACGCATGCAACCAAAGGGGCTAGTTTATCTAGAAGAGTGCTTTGTTGCATGGACCGTAACATTTTATGCAACACAAAATTTAATTTAATTGCAATTCCCCCTTCAGAATTAACCAGTTGCTTTTATCTTACAAAAATATAGTCTTTTAGAACAGTAAAGTACAAATGAAACCCGGAGATTTTGATGAACAGTTTAGATGAGCAGATTGAACTGGAATTTATTTTCGCCATCTGCATTTGTTGGAAAAAAATTACGGGATTAACTAACTAATGTGTCTAAAAGAAACTATTGCCTTCCCAAAATTTTTACTTCAAAACTAAAATGCAGGGAAGTCCGTCGGCAAAATATCCCATAACGTCACTTCACAGCACTAATGAAAACGCGATGGTCAAATGGTTTTAGTTGAAAATTATGGATTGTATATTATGGCCATGAATCACCGTACAGACCACAGATTTTTCTCATGGTTACGCGTCGGTTCTGTTTGTCCTCGGTGGCCATTCCTCTACAATGTAACAACCAGTATAGGTGGAAGCACACGGGTCCATTTGACGAAAAGCACACGCCAAATTCTCTACTTAGGCAATTGTAACGATACAACCTGGTGGTATTAACGTGCACTGATTACTACACGATAGTGGCACGGAGTTGGACATCAGTTCATGTAACTTAACGTCTTAACTAGGATTATTCCAATCGATGACGCGCGACGTGGGCTACGGCACAGTGATGGGATTGAATAATCCGCAATTTCTATTGCTGGCTGTCATGACTCACACAAGATAAGGTCAAAGTAAGACAAATTCCTCCTGTTCCGTTTTATTACCAGAAATGGTAGGTTCATTTTAATCAATGGATTTTCCCCAAACTGCTGACACGTTATAGCTTATTCCACATTATACCTTACTAAGGATGATTTATAGAGATTTACGCACTTGAATTTCCTTCCAGCGGGCCATTTCATTTACCACAGATGTTGATATGCATCGAGAGGCCGTCAACGTATCCAGTTAACTCTGACAATTTCCAAATCAGAACCAACAAATTTACGGCAGTATTGGCAGTGAAATTGTTTGCTTTGGGATCAGATCACATAAGGTGACGAAAGAGAAGCAAGCCAAGGACACTCGCGTAGGACGACGAAAGATAATCAAAAAAGGTAAAACGCGAGAAATCTACCTCAGGCAGATTTGTAACAGTATAATCCTCATTTAGGATGTTCAGACAAAGGAAAGTTTTGCAACGATACCAATCTAGAAAGCGTCGTGATATGTACACGTCTTAAGTGTGTTGAGAATTGCTGTTTATACAAGGCTTACTTATTTCTACTCGTAAGGGCAAAACTATACCTGGCGACGTTTTAACTAACTTATCTATTTATGCTGAAAATGTATGTGAAATCACCTTACCAGTTGACCGTCTAGTTACACACAAACATGTTTACTGGTAGGGGGAAACTCATGTCACAGCAGTCACATTGAGATCTGCAGATTCAGTAGGCACAAGAAGAAGGATATAAATGCTAAAATAGGTATTCTTTTTACTCATCAAGATTTGGTAAATCGGCTATAAAGTTTTATGGTGAGCAAACAGGCTAGACATTTTGTCACTGTCCTAGTTTAATCTTCACGTGTGTATCGCAAGCACGAGACCTTACTGGCCTGCAATGCATAGTAAAATGAGATTTGTTTACAAAAATTTGGCAATTGTTTCAATAAACCCAGCTTCAATAAACAATACCTATCGGTTGGTTTACCGCTTTCATTCAGTATTTTTTCAGCCATTTGTATTGCGTCCAGCACCGCCATTGTGAGATTGCTTTTGCGTCATAATTCAAAAAGTTTTGGAATTTCTACTGTTATATCCGCTGGTTAGGTACGTCGCTTAATCATGGACATATTTTAGACAGGATCAAGCTTCATATTATGGTATGAAGTAAATAACGCATTCCTTCACTGTGAGCCCGGTTCCACTCTGGTGCAAGTTCTAATTGGGCGAGAATAAAGAACTTTCTTAAGCAAACACTTTTTTCGGTTCATGATCAACCTCGGTTGCGAGACTCCCGTTAATGGATAATACTTCAGCTAGTAAACAGCTATCCACAGCGGGTAAATAAAAACTTCATCGCTGGTAGAATACTGGATAAAATAAGTGTTTCCGTTGATCAAGCCAGTAAATTATCATTTACGAACGCAACTAAGACTAGTCACATGACACTCCCAAAAAGGTTTGTGACATTTTTCTTACTGTACGTGGATTTCATTTGTATGTTCAAACAGTCAATGTCACGCACGTTTAACTGGTCTTAGTTTAGTCTGCAAACAGGTAGAGTGAAGGAAATTTATAAACATCCATGATATTTGATGAAACCTCTTCATTATTCGTGAGTAATAAAAAAGAAAAAATGTTAACAGGGAAAATTTATGAGTCCATAACAATTGAGAGTACCTGAACACGAAAAATTACAAGGGCAGAACTAACGGTTTACAGAGAAAAGCCGCTCATTACTGTTGCCATCACTCAGGGTTTAGGTGCTTTCGTGATTAAGAATAGACGAGAATGGGCTGTTATTCCCATTCATTTTTTACGTTCTGTGGGTCATTAGCAACAACACTAAAAGAAAATCATTTTGCACAATCAGTTCATTAAGATATACCGAAAACATCAGAAAAGTGTTTTGCCTTGTGCTTCCGTGTATGGTACTGTATTTTTTTCAAAGCGTCGTTGTCAGTGGAAGCAATAGTCCGTTTACTAATCGGATACGGCACGTGAAGAACTCGAAAGGTTTTCAATCAGAAATAACGTTCCATTAACTGGTATCGGAGTCTCACTGCCAGTGTTTGTGTCTCTGTCCATGCGTTTCTTGTCTTTACATACGTGAGAAAAAATTGAGACCGAATAGCATGCACGTTCTTATAGGCCTAGCAGTGACGACCAGAGGTTCAGCTTACGAGAGCTTGGTTGGTGGTCGGAATAATTTAGTCGCTTTGTTTAGCGCACGTATTCTGCCACCTGAATCTTAGCCGAGATTTGCTAACGCAATTTTGTTGTTTGGTCACCATCTTCCTATCCTTTGATCTTCTATCTGAAACTGTCACTTAAACGCTTCATTAGTTCCGTCTGCAGTTATGTAAACTCGCTGCATTTATAAGAGACCTTATGCCCAAAGCATTTCTAGCTTAATCGTAGTCATTGGCCGTTTGCGGTGTAGAAAAATGACAAGTTCCCACTGCTGAGCTGCTTGATAGAAGTGTGATTTTGCAAACTAGGAACCGGAAATTTGTAGGCATTTCCAAGAATCTCCGGTTAACGTACTGCTGTCCTTGGAGTTGGAAAACTCTACATTTCATCTTTTTCTATACAACAATGTTGCTGTTGTGTTTGATCGTAGACTCTTTGATGGTATAACTGGAATATAGTAAAACTATAATAAATACTGCTGTTCCGCAAAAAATTTGAAAATCAATAAGTCATCGTATTGATCAGGTTTTAAAACACCTAGATACAGCCGGTATTTTTATGGTCACTTTATACATTATTTGATGAACGTGCTTATTTGCTTTATCGATTAAGCGCAATGTCTTTAGTTTATTCAGAAGCACATTTGTTGAAGAAGTTGAGGTATATTTTGGAAATATTTCTCTTTATAATTATTAAATCTACCAAAAGTATCCCTTACAAAATAACCCGGTGAACCTAATAACCTGCTCATAACCGGTCTAGTTATTTTCCTTGGAGCTCAGTAAACGGCTGGTCGCGACCAAGTTTCAGCTGCGTGCTGTCCCCCGAATTGCGTTGTCGACGCCAGATTACCCATAATTCTTCCCGCCTACCAATGAACATAAGGGAACAGGTAGACGTTTATAGTGGAGATTTTATTTGTGACCGCCCAAACTGTAATGCAAGCAACAACGTAAAATTTGACTTCATGGAACATGTAATCAATGAGGAATGTTCCGTGAATTGATGACTAATGACGAAAGCAGAAAACCACAGCTCACATTCTTGATACATGTTGCAATGTTTTTTCTGTTATTTTTTTCAGATTCCCTTAGGGACTGGACCAGGATGTAATCTCTGATCTACTTTTCAAACAGTGCATAGGAAAACGCCCAATTCCATCTGCATCATCGTGTGTTTCCCCAAGGGGTTGGTGATTAAGAAAGTTAAATAGCAGAAGACGAAACCAGTTTTTACTTAACGCACAAGTTAAGAGGAAACTATTCGTGGATATCTTATGACTAAGATTATTTTTGTCACGGTTATAACACTATGCGAAAGATATGTGTTCGTCTGAACGCCGCTGTTGCTAGATATCTTGTGACTTTTGCAAAGATTTGCACTTATGATCCATTAACTAGAGAAAATTATCATGTAAATGGTTATCTTACAGTAAAGTTCTATCTCATTTTAGGAAGCTAAACAAATACTTCTGTGAATTCACATACACGTCCTTGTTGTATCGTCATTACTGGGTTCGTAGATGTCACTGGAAATCCGAGTAAAAGAGGTTGATTTAAACGATTTTTAGTTTTGTCCCAATTATGCATGAACACAAGCCCAAGTGGTAACGTTACCCAATAATAGAGCTGCTGGGTTCATTTAATTAGACAAAAATGATCAATAGGACTTGTAAGGTTCAATTCACTTATTTGGAATAGACAGACGGACTGGGACTGAAAATATAAGAGCCTTTCTGTCACCAGTCCTTATTTCGTGGAAAGTTCTTTGGCTTTTTGCTTAAGGAGCGCGTGTTTCGTGTTTTGCCTAAGTGATCCTCACTGGGACACTGACCTCATCCACATGCCAGACACGTTTGACGTTTGAAAAAAGCAAATAATCATAAACGATTACTGCATTTTCAATATATCTTATCAAAACAAGTATTGGGACGAATACTCGTGGTCCCAACCATCGTCCGCTGACCCAGCTGCATTAATTCCAGTACCACCAGACGACCTCAATGAGAGGGTTCATTGATTTGGTTTTGAACAGTCACGAATCTCATATGATCACGGCTTAACTTTCACGTGAAATGATGAGCTCTGCTTAAAAGCCATCATGAAATAACTCATTTCACTCCATTTGCTGGTCTAGGACTGAAGAAATAGACTGACAGACTAGGTTTTATTGTTGACTGAATGTACACGAATGTTACAATACAAGGAACGTTTTCTCAATATTTCAGACCGGAGTGTCCCGCTTTGAACATCTTGCGGGACCAAATAGACCGTATTCTGAATGAAATCGGAAGAAGTTAGACGTAAAAATGATAACCACAGATTTGAAATTGGTGTTAACTTTGTGGATAGTCTGCATTCAGGTTGCCGTTTGGGGAAAGCGTCTCATTGCACAAAATGTCTTCACTGAGAAGCGCAACTTGATTTGACGGGACGTTTGCCCGAAGGTCACGGAGATTTTGTTTCGGAGAAAGAGAAAATCAGTTATTAACCACTAAGCAGCAAGATGGTCACTAAGCAATTCAAAACAACAACAAGAAAACGTAATTTAATGCCGAAACGACTGATCAGGTGAATGGCTTATGGCAGTTCAATCGAATGACCAGATTCCAACTCTGGGAACGAAAAAGCAACGGCGCATGTTTAAATAAACAAACATTTGCCTAAAGCGCTCGTAGTTGTTACTTCCTACTACTTGCCCAACCATGGTCACAAGGATAGGGCCGTGGCGTTTGGTGGAGAGGGTCTTGAGTATGAACCCATTCAACTACGGTTCCGTATTTACTAATAATCTACGCTTGTATGGACCCGGCTTTCTCCACAAAAGTTTACGTTAAACTGCATCTTTTCTTTTCTCACGTAACTAAAAAGCTTGGTGAGAATTTTAAACAGGGGTAAAATTAGGACTGAGGAACCCATTGTCGAGAGGAAAAAAAACCGTCTAGTGATGCATAGTAAAATTTAAATGCTTTTTGCGTGGGACAGCAATATTTTACACACTTTCCGTGTGTCATACGGAGCTGGATGGTCACCATCAATGAGGGCGCGAAATGGTTGCTCAACTTGACACAATATCACCCAATTTCTAGGTATACATGCGTATATAGCCTCGGCAATATCCGGTTCTCTGCTCAGTAATATTAGTCAACTAAAGAAAATCGTGAGATTTAATTTGTCAAGTTTGACACACACCTGACTGACCGATTCGTGGAAAGTCTGTCCCAAACGTCCAATTCCGAAAATGCGGTGTCTGTCGAATTTGGTTAGGTCTTTAGGTAAAATTCCCCGCACACCGTCTGGTGCACCCTCGTAACCTGAATGATACGCAACGTGTCGAATAAATAGGTGAACCACGTCCATGGGTGGGTCGGAAACATTCAACATTTGCATCCGTACAACAGGAAACTAGTTACTGACATATCAGGCGGCAAAATGCTTGTCTCATAAACGCTGCTTCGAAAAATCAAGTGGAAATATCTTGACTTTGATATGTATGCAAATCAGAATTTTGCGAGTACTTCTTACTTAGACTCCGCAGCGGCGTGATTTACCACGACAGTTTTGTGTTTGAAACTGCATTGCCGATTGTATATTGCCGGACTTTCGATTATTATCCGAGCATATTAAGTTGGGTTATTGCAAGTGTATGCAATATAAAGCTTGATATCGTTTTATTTTGAGAATGCCATATTTACAAAGGTAGGATTCTGTTTGGAACTCCACCCACCATTTGGTATAATCAACGCATATTCGCCACAGCTGTGTTTGATCTCTGATCCGGCTAGGCTATGAAGAGCCAATACCCACTACCCTTACAGGAACAAGTCACAAGTTATGACACTAAGAAAAGCCATGGTTCGCTCAGGTCATTCAATAAACGATTCCCGTAGGTGAGACGAACAAACCTCTCCCAAAAAGACAGCTATTTTCGTTTTTTTTCACTTGCAATTATTTTAGCCAAGTTTCCATTCAACAGACCCGGCATCATACCATCTGAAACAAATGTAACAACCAAATGCTTTGAAATTGTCACGTTACAAAACGGTAGAGACTAAACTCTGGATTAAAGCCCCGGATAATGTTTTAACCTTTCCGATTATATTCACTCCACTAAGGTAAGGGTAATTGCTTGCAAACATGGCGTGAGCTTCACACACGTGTAGATTTTAAATTCTCAATCATCACTGTAAAATATCTTGAATGTGCAAACAAAACCATTTGTTAATTTGGCAGAAAATCATTCGCTTGCGCCATCTGCTTTATTCGCTTGTTTGCACAGACCGTATTTGCCTATCTTGTCCCGTGTGAGACAGATAGCTTAAGCAACAATTGAAGAATTCACACTTTGGCAGTGACACTTTTCTGAGTTTGCCGCGATGGCACTGCGCGGTGGACGTTTGCGTTCAGTTTCATCCTGTGAGAGAATAAAATATGCAATCCGTTTTATGTTCTATAAATGACCCATTATTCGTCAAAAAGACGTTGGATATTTAGCGTGAGTGAATATTTACTACGCCGTTTGCAATCCGATGAACGCGTTTAGTTAGAACAACTTTTTACCACTCCTGAGCTTGTGACTTCCTAAGAAATGAGTAAAGCTTTTAGTCAGGCAAAGTGATCTGTGCGTCCGCTGGACTACGTCATATTGACAAAAAGTGATCGAAAGTGTGCATTATCCCAGTTCAAGTGGTGAGAACAAAGGGCGACGGTGGTTTGGAACTAGAGTGAGAAGGTGGTTGGATAGCTATCGGTTGCACCTAGAAATTTTAGGCAGATAGTTTTATTTTCCAAGCCAAATTACTTTCTGACATCCAAGAAGAAACGTTTTGGAGTGCCCTTAATTAATTTAAGTAACACGGAAAACTCAATTTGGGTGGTTCATTTCACTCCGACCCTGTTAGAAGATTCCAACAGCAATGGATATTATTAACATGGCACCTGATTCGGTGTGACTCGATACTTGAAGAGCTGGAGAGTGTTCCGGTATGAAAATTCAGCCGGACTCATTCTCACCGAATTTGTGGACTTGGCTGATAATACTTCCAAGGCTACAAACATATGCATTGAGATAAATGTTGACTGCTTAATGTACAAAACAGATTTCATTTCGAGGATAGCGAAGTAGACGTAACAGGATAGTGAGTGGGATGGGTTGTAATTGCTTTAACAGTAAACTTGAAAACTCTTTTCGTTTTTTCACATCTATCGAGAATTTATGATTTTAACGTGCTCGTACGCACTTGCTTGTATATTTTTCGTGTTGCCATCAATTGAAAGGTTTTTTACTGAAGTGGGTGGATTCTATTTTGGTCGTAGAATAATTTGGATTCATTTTTAATCTTACCGAAAGGAAACATGTTCATCCCTATAGCAGTTAGCGTACTAAATTGGCCTTTCGGTTTTTACGATCTGACAAACCACGGATTCGGGGATCGTTTTGCTCTCAAATTATATGAATGCCCACTCTGCAAGAGGGTGGTTGGTTTGGTAAGTATGGCACATTTGGGATATTTGATTCGTGTGTAGTTGTCAACCGTTACCTTTACGGAGAATTTTCCGTTCTCAGTGTGTTTATAATTACGTGTGCGCAGTTTGGCCGGAAAGTTCTGCCGGAAGGTTTAATCGTGAATTGTGTGAGCTCATTGTTAGAAGGATAAAGACCCCTATCATCTTACATTATAGCTTCTATAAGATCGCTTAATAGACTTTAAGAGATAAAGTAATGTTTCCCTAGGATTCGACCTACTGATCAGTTGATCGAGTTCCAGCCGTAGAATGAATAGGCAAGTTTTCAAAGCTACCATTAAAAGTGTGCTATTTGAGGAACGCTAAGTTGCCACGAAGTTTAATTATGATGCTTCAAAGCTATTAATCTCACGCGTATTGCTATTCTTAATTGCGTTTATCTCTCAAATGCCATTTGGTACCGAAGGAAATAACGTGGCCAGTACAGGAGGAAACCTTATATTAATCTTGTATCTGATTGCACACATTAAATCCAGTTGAATATTTCTCCGTCGCCTTAATGGCTCAGCATACATTTGACTAGACAAATGAAACCATAAGAATTTAATTTGAAAAAAAACATCTTTAATGGGGTCATAATTCAAGCCAAATTTTAGATCAATCTGAAGTGTACCAGCACTTATCTGAGGATAGTTCTGTACTAGTATTTAGCTGCGCATTTATCCTTACTATAGAGGCCCGAAAATGACGAATCGCAAACGAGAGAATGAATTGTTGCTAACTGGTTGTTTCCAGTATTTGTATCGACTTCTTAATTGATCATTTGTAAACTCTTAAAATGATAAGGTTTGTATTCAAATAAGCCGGCTTTACTGGATTACGGAAGTGAAAATTCGTTCTTCACGAAGCTTGACCAAATTAGTCCAAGCAAGGACAACTTTGGGTGATTTTCGACTCTTGGCTGGTAGAAGACTGCGATAACTGACTAACTTTCAATGCTGCATAATTTTAAGTTTTGTTTTCCAACTTAATCGTCATTTTCAGTGCAAGAATGATTGAATACAACGATAACACAGGTCTCACGTTGAGATCACATTCACTGATTTGCACGGAGTCGATTAAAATGACCTCTGGAAACCCGATTTACTAGAGATTTCCTGCTGACCACATGTGCTCAACCAATGGTCTCTCAGTTCTCAAGGCTGCCGATTCTCCACCTCAGCAAAAGCCTTTAGATCGGTATTTAACGAATACGAAAACTTTCCTGACTACTCGTACGTGAGCAACAATCGGTTCGTGCATCCCATCAACGCCTATTTGCTAATCATCCCGTTCGAATGATTGGGATTTGTTTACGGCGAAATTGTCTACGGAGACGAATTCACACGATTAGGTCAACTGAGGCTTGTTTATTTGATGGCCTTGGATGTGGATAACTTTGTTTCAGTTTACAACTGTCTGTTTGCAAATTGCACCCTGTCCCAACGCGAATCTTAGACAAGCGTGCATTTCGTAGTTATCAGCAGTTTGCACTTGCTTACGAGAATATGTGGTCCGTGCATTTCCCATCAGCCCGGAAACGGAATTGAGCTGACAGGAAAACAAATACTGCTAGTATCCGCATCTTCCATACCTGGAAAACCAGCTGAACACTTCCGCAACAGTTAGGGCATGATCAAATGCTGCTGAAATGAGGTAACAGTATGCGTGATACGATCGATTTTGTTATAAATCATGTAACTCGTGTAAGTCATTTGTTCGCAGACAAGAAATAGCCCAGAAAGCAATAAGCAGCTCGCCGAAAAATCAAACGCAGGGATAAAAAATGTGACTCTCACCAGACATGTGAAATCTAAGGTAAAGGTGTTTTTCTGCGAATAAATTCTAAGATCAAATGTATTTGTGACCTTGTGAAACGTTTAACTTGCAAGCTATGTTACTGTCCGTTTTAAAATTTACGGAAATTTTTAATTAATTCTAAGATTTTTTCGCCTCATGTTCCATCTACCTCGGCAGTCCCTTCAACTTTGTGGATTGAACATCGCTGCTGAGGTTGGTAAATTGTCACGATTCAGATGATTCTTATTGATTCCTCATCTTTTTACTCAGAAATTGTTAGATAAAATGCTGAGCAAAACTTATATCAAGCCTGGCACGTCAGCGTATCCTCTGCTTGGAGGAGGGAGTAACTTCAAGAGAACTCGACTGGAACAGAAGCACAAATACAGTCACAAGGAACTCACCTAAATAGTCAAAATGAAAGCAATGTAAGCGGTGTAGAAAGAAGCGAACAGACGTGAAAGTGAACTCCGTCACCAAGTTAGTAATGCTTTTTAACTGATTAAAGATGTCAAACGATCAAATGTAGGCTGAACAAGATTGGTCATTTTAGTGCTGCGAACAGAAGAGCCACTTTGAGATCAATCACTATAGGCATTTTGTTAGGGTCAAAAATGTAACAATCTTAGGTTCA
Source organism: Fasciolopsis buskii (assembly GCA_008360955.1). Taxonomy (NCBI): domain Eukaryota; kingdom Metazoa; phylum Platyhelminthes; class Trematoda; order Plagiorchiida; family Fasciolidae; genus Fasciolopsis; species Fasciolopsis buskii. The sequence goes on along the minus strand of LUCM01010261.1, from coordinate 142,293 downwards.
AATAAAGGATAACAAAAATCAATTCAAATTTGCCTTATGGCTCCATCAGTAAACTTATCTTGCTTTTGCAACCATGGAAACAATCTCGCAGGTGAGACGTCATTACACTACTGGTTTTTAAATACTCACTGGAAAAAAATCAATGATGACGAATCCAACTAAACATCACAATGGGATTCTTATTGTTTTTACTAAATAACAGATTCTACAGGAAAGTAAAAATGTTCATTATAGGGTTGATATGAGGCGCATTCATGGACTAGGAAGAGCTCAAATAAATGAGATGTTAAATTAGATCCTTTAATGATATTACAAGAAACTACAGTATTATCGATTCATTCACATGCCCATCTTTGTAGCTGAATCATTTGCCAATCCACAAAAAAACGCCTGTTTGTACAATTACACACGTAAAAATTCAAGAAGGCATTGTCTAAGCAACCATCTTTGCCTTTGAAATAAGATTAGGTAGAATGAATGCTTAGATCAAATATTTGGCCGCAAGGCTGATGGGGAATTGAGGGGCCTGAATAACAAACCCCTGCGAGGAACCAAGAAATAAGTCGATTAGGCCAGTCAACCGGTGGATTCATTTTCTTTCCCCCACTGTACTAATGACCGTGTTGCTGGCATCAGAATTAATGGTACAGACGAGGAAAACGCGGGTTTAGTGAGGTGTACTGTCGCGGAGAAAGAAATGAATATTTTGGTCGGAGTTGATGAATAACGAAATCTGCCAGCTAAATGTATCCCTGCTCTGCTAGTCAAGCAAATGTACGACCAGAGACAAATTGCCTAACTGAGTCATGCCAAATTAGAACCAAGGAGAATGTGTTGTGCTATGTTCACACACGTGTGGAGTAAAAGAACTTTAGAATAGCATTTTGCAAGCAGATCCCAGACATGCTACAAAACTACTCACAGCCACAACTAGGGTCGTAAGACGAACAGCAAAAATTCCCAAGCAGTCACAATGTTCTTTCGGCGGTTTTCTATCCCTAATTCATTTGAGTCACTTGCGAGGTTTTCGTGCGACGATATTGTCAGTGAAGTTATATGTGAAGTGATACTCTGGGCAGACGAAATAACCTTAAATATTCGATGGATGTACTCGATAACTTAATATGGGTATTTTCGGCAGCTCAAGGAAACCATTTTTCACATGGACGAAAAGAATCAAATGTTAGACGGAATTGCATCGCAACCCTGCGTACATATCACGGAAACCGGTTTCAAGAACTGCGTTTGCCACATAACTCACTAGCCTAGGTTGTTGAATTCGTCCAGACTGGGATGAAGGGAAACAGGCTAGTTGGCAAGAGGACGAAACCTAGTCGAAAATAATGAAAATTTGTATAGTGAGTCAAAAACAGGCAGCAACATTTGATGTCTTACAAGGAAATGAATGATTGGAAGCTAAATTGTTTCAATCAGAAATGCATTCACAAGGGTTACCGTCGCTACCCGGGAGATGGGCTTACTAATTACTTCCACCGCGAATGCTCTGATTTCCAAGACGTGCACATTTCTCCTAACGCAAAGCCGTTTAATCTTCGCGAACCTATTGTGTGTGCCCTTCTGTAAAACAATAGTACTACGACTGCATACAATGTCCCATGATAATTGATACTTATCGCCAAAACGAACTAGTGCCTGTTCACGCCCGGACGCTTTTATTCAAAATACGGTACATGGAAGTAACACAATGCTTTGCTGACAAACTGCCGACTTCATTCATGCTAGTGCGCTATTGCTAATTACGATGGAAAATATGAGCGAAAAATTGATTGATAATAGAAAAAGATGAGCATTTTTTATTTTTAATTGTGCTTGTTGAAATAACGAGCACCACGGATTCCTACTCAAATCGCTGTACTTTCACTTATTTTGTATTGGTCATACCCACAGATGTACCATTAAAATGTCTCCAGGTACAGTGTAATGCAGTAGAGTGCAGTTTATAGCCATTATTCCACTTATTCTTCCAAAATTCAATTACGACGAAGGAAACAAGTTCGCATTATGAATGCCAGAACTTGAGTTGAACATTTACATGCAAAATTACGACAGACAACATTCTTACTCCCGTGAATTTACTAATCCAGGCACATAACGATTAGGGCAATTTTGACTTTGTTTTTCAAGCTGGATTTGTCCAGTGTTTGAATACAAGCTCAATCTATATTTTCTTTTTCCACCTCTACAAAGAAAAGATCTCAAACCTCTTTGTAATATAATTAATCCATTATTCAATAATTCACAGGATACTCTGTGAACATTATGCACGCTGTCTCAGTCAGCATTCACATGCAATGATGATTAATTTACGGTAATGCGTATGATAGGGACCGCATTTCTGCACCATTTTACATGTCATTTACCGCGCGCACGGGTAGTGGATAACTAGGCAAAATTGATGGTGCATGTTGTCGCACTGTCTAAGGTCATCTACTAGTAGGTCTTGGGCACAAGATGTATTTGGTTATCAGCCATCATATTAGATATCGTGTTTGTCTAATGAAAATAAGTCGATGTCTCTTAAAAAGAAATCAGTGCTTCTTTTGTGTCTAGAGGAAATGGAATCGCTATGACGACTCTAGAATTAAAAGTGTCGCTGACCATCACTAATGGAAGCAAGTAAAAATCATTTACTCCGTTCCGAGTTGGGCAATAACAAGTTGTGAACCCTTTATCCTCTTCGTCTGTCACTGCCCAATTAAAGGACATAAAGCGGCGAGTTCTCATTGGGTTCTGATTGACAAGCTTTTGATTTAGATAGCAAGCGTTCCATCACCAAACGAGGTGACATCGTCGGTGCCAGTGCATTTACGTGAGCATATTCATCGCCGTTTTATGTTTTTGAGCAGATTTTTTCAGGCCAACTATGTCATCTGAAATGGTGGTGCAACGTTTGTGATCCACACGTCATGTACAAATATCAGAACCCAATGGAAGCCAATATCCTTAGCTAAGGCCAACACAAATTTTCAAATACAATGATAAAAAAGATAGCTTTTGCAAGATTGCTTTATTTGCCCGAATTTGAAGCGGTATTACAGACCAATACTTTCTATGGATGTGCAAAAAGGTATTTGCAAATCCGTTGAAAGTTTTCTTTTCAAGACATTCATTTAACCACTAACTCCTTTGGTCGAACTTCTTTTCACCGCTCATTCGCCCATTGATACGAATGTCCTGGAAAAATCCAGACCAAAGGAGAGGATTGCACAGACTTGACTAAATTTGGTTTCATGAACTTTGAGATTTGAAGTGTCCCAATGGGAATAAAAGTGACACGTATTACCGCTAACCCTTAAAAGCACAGTTTTGCCGAACGATCCATTTGAAAATTTTAATAACATTTTCAGGCTATTTGATGAAGTCGCTTAAACCTTAGGTCTTCTTCGCACTTTGTTGTTTTCGTTCGCAATCGCATGGAGGAAGATCCCCAAAGACTTTCGATTCCAACAAATATATTGAAACATAACAATGAAAGTGATTATGTTTCAGATTGCATTTTGAAATAAATCATTTCCATTTTCGTATACAACAGATTTCATGTTTGACCCACTTGTTGACAGCGAGATTGACTGTGGCAGAAAAAAGCATATTGATGGACCCTTAGGCTAGTGGATAATGCTAGTGGAAAACAAAAAATCGCCCTGTTGCCTTCTACTGGTCCTAAATGTTTCACCATGTGGACTTCTTTTTTGCGGTCCCCATTGTTCAACTTAAGGATCTTAACATTCCCGTAACTATGCGACTCTGTGACAGTGGGATGCACGAAACCTTGCTGTTTTGCGTCTCTGTTAGCTCCTGCATGCTAGTCGGCAAGAGACAGGGATGAAAAACCATCAGTATTTTAAATCGATGACTGACAAGTATACATGTTAGCATTTTATTATCTATTCCAAAAATTCTTTTGGATCTTTCCGATTTTAATCAGTGGATTCCAATTCGCAACGCCATTGCCGGATTCAGCACTGACAAGGCAACGAGCATTCGAGGATCAGTTATGTTTAGTTAATTATCGCTTGGAGACCCTCGGCAAATAAACCAAATATCTGTAGATAAGTTTTGCCGAAAAAATTCCTTGTACTTGTGGTACCATCTAAACCAAAGCTGTTGTACATTCCAATTTGTCTTTTTTTCACTCACTTGTGATGCCAGACGAATTACGCATCAAAATTAAAGAGTCTGTCGAGGGGTTCAGGAAGTTATTTGGATCTTTCCTCCGCACAAATTTATTCGTTGACCAAATATAGCTAGTGATAATGGCAGACGTGCGACCTATAAACTGGATTTATCAATTTGGTTTTTCGGTAATCATGCGAGGGCGCTAAGTTACCCTTCAAAATTTCATAACTTCAGTTTTAAGAAAAGCTAAATTTAAAAAAGAATGATTCAAAATCAAATACATCTAGTTTGCAAGCTTGGACAAAATCGAATAATCTAGAGGGATATTCATGTGATGCCGAATTGATCCGACAAAATTTACGAGCGATTCCACAAGACTCGACTTCATACATGCCGGTAATCTTAAACAACATGTTCGCATCAACCACTAGGTGACAAATAAATAATCACGATTTAAAAAAAATGTTTTCATCAATAGATTCATTTGAATAACCAGCCCAAACGGAAACGCATTGTGTATTTAAACTGTTCGCGTGAATGGGGAACTACTGACGGTGCAAATATGGAAAACATATTTACGTTGACTTACGTGTCAATGAATTAAAGTAGCAGACAATCAAATACATTTGCTCATTCATGGAAAATGCCACGTAAACTGAACTAAACAGTTTGCTACTGGAACGGAAAACAGAATTCACGGAGTCAAAATTTTCCCCTCGGGTGAATTTTTGCTTGCACATGACCAATTAAGTTTGCTGAAATGGTCCAATTAAGCCAGCCTGAGACAACTGATTGGACTGCACAGATGCAGCTGAAAACGTCGAACACGAAATTCGTTCTTATTCCACAAAATGTCTGGCAAAAGCCATTTGCTCAAGCATCGCATACAAAAATTTACTCATAGCAGGCATACATTGATTTATCTTATCCAATTGCCATGTTGTTACTGGGGATAGGAAAACAAAATCATATAAACTTTGAGTTAAGTCTAACATCAAAATGAACATCTTTATTTGAGTGTTAGAGATTTATTGCCAAACGGTGACGTGATTGTCTTGTTTTGCAAACTTGATTGTGAATTATCGGAGTTGATATGCCCATAGTATTTGAGATCAAGGTAGAAACGCAAATAAGTTGTTATGTGATGTTATTTTCTGATCATTTAGCTATTTGCTTCGGATATTTTCATACATCCTCCAGACTCATTTTTTTCTAGTAATTTTGCCAATAAGTTTAGACTCATTTTAGTGAACGTCACTCAGTTTTCCAACCATGTATGCAAACAAAAATGTGGCTTTTTTAAGCATGAAGGAACAAAAATCATCGTATGTCACGGAACAACGGTAGCCTGGACAGGCATGCGAAAATCGACACTCAAACTTTTCTTTTTCTCGTTTCAAACTTTATATCGGTTCGGCTTTCTTTCTGCATTAGGAGGTACGAAATGTGTCGTCCAGCCAAAAATTCCAGTGGCAACAAGTCGTGCGAAATTCATGATTAACTATGAAGTTGATTGGTCACTCACTGGCTTTAAGGATAATTGGACACTTATCTAGCCCTCAACCGTGGACGCAAGTCACATTCAACTGGTATGTTAGGGCATGCATAGATTTTAAATGAGCGCCACAAAAATAAACTGAAAAATACAGGTTACCTAGTTAAAATTTTTGCAGTCTTCTGGAATGCTTATTAAGAAAAAGATTAAAGTTAGTTAGTTTGACGGGCATTTCCTTAATGTCTACAGGAAACCTGATTCCGAACTTTTACTCGCCAACTTCTAGATAAAAAATGAAGAAATACTGCCGAGTGTTACTGGAGTTCCAACACATCATCCGTATGCTTTAAGACCGAGTTTGTAAAACAATGTGGTATAAGCCACAATTTCAGGGGAATAAAACTTGCTGAGACTTCAGATCACTAATAACCTCTGTTTTCTGGCTTTCTCTTTCTGGCAAACTCCGACCGAACGCGCCATACTGGTGAGTTTGATTTCATCAAATCTTTTACGACAGTAGAACGCCGAAGAATGATTATATGGATAGTTTTATATTTTCACCCGCCTCTCATGTGGTTCCCAGTGTTAAAGGATACAATTTGAAAGACGAAAATCAAAAACTTTGTATGGTTACATTTAATGACTTTTATTGTTCTTTCAGTAACACTACTATTTTTCTTCTGGGAATCTATCAAATCCTCCGCAAACTAAGTGAAACAAACCAAAACGTTGAGAAATAAAAATGGAAACAAAACCGACATTACTTATTTCATAAGCCTTGATGTAACTTCCCGTATTATTTCAGGATCACATTATAATTATTCGGAATGATATCAAATCTAGTTATCACGGCATCGGACTGGCTCAGTTTCATTCCGTCGACAAAGCCACGTGGGGAAGATTCGTAGTGAGTGACAACTAACGCGTCTAAGCATTTGTTCATCTGTGCACTTACCGAAAAGCACCAAGTGATTGCAGGGTCATAAATTGTGAAGGAGAAACAGGTATCCACGCATTTCCAAATTTTCTCACATATAGTCGAACAGTTTCAATGTAATTCTGAAGCATTTTGAGCACTAGTATAGTGTCCGATACAAACAAAGTTTAGCGGGCCTGAAAGAGCCTTCCATTTCGGTATAAAGCTAACGAAATGAAGGCAAATGATAACCTTACTTTGTCGGTTTCTTTCAGCTTGAGGACACTCAGGGTCAAACATTTGCATATGCATGTTGAGCTCAAATACTTCTGATAGGATATTTGCCGAAGAAATCCCCAAACTATTCATAGCTGGTTTTCACATGTCCAAAACAGTTGTTGACCTTGTGAGCAATCTGTGTCGAAATTTCATTGTGGTCACAACTGGGATGTTGAAAAATGTTTCCAATCACTGCGTGCAATTCGATCCTTTGGTTGTACCGACGATACACGTGACCATGCTAGCGAGGAATGTCAACAGACGGGGCGAATGAGAAGCTTGAGAGAATCGCGAGTTGAACATGAATTAAAATTATAAAACTCCAATGGATGTTCATTTAGCATGTTGAAGCAACACGGAAATGATAAAGTATCCCCTGGAAGACAATACCCATGAATCGCAAAGAACGAAAGACTTGACTGCAGTAGTTTGCGATTTCGTATCCTAAGATTTGGCTTCTGATGACGTTTGCTTACTGGTTTCTCAACTAAACTTTCGTGTATTTCCAAGAACGCCAAATAAGTTACAAGTCAGAATTTCAAAAACATGAAAAATGGTATCTTCCCTACTTTACTGAATAAAAATAACTACTGACGTAACCTTTTTACGGGATTACTTGTACTTTTTGGACACGCAGAGATTCCCAGAGGATGTTTTCAACAATAAATTTACAAACACCATTTCTTGCTTAAGCCGTCATTCCAGCCAGTAAAGTAATCATGGAGGATTAAATCAGTGTTAAATGCCTCAAGGTGTTTTGAGCAGGCGAGCAAACAGGGACGTTTTTAGGGTATCGAGGTTAATTACGCCGTAGTGACCATAACATGGGTCTAGCTACGAGTGATTTCATTCGCCTTGAATGCTACCGGTGCGGTGGAAATAATATGCAAATTTAAGGTTGCACATTAATCTTCGAATTACGTCAGACATGGTACTAGTCTTGCTTTGATTAATAATCTTGGCCTCAAATGGTTTGCAGAGCATTGTTACTCTACAGACGTATTAAGGCATCCAATACCTCGTCGCTGTGAAATTATAGCATTACATTTACCTGGAAGTCTGCGGTTATTGTATTCGAAGTGATCTGGTTCCTCTCGGTACTAACTATTTGCAATATTTCAATTGCCTGTTGAGGGTTAGGCTATATAATCTGGTTTGTAACCTGGGTGGTTTTCTTTTGATCTTGACAAAACAAACTGTATTATTTCTTGGTTACACCTTCGAGCATTTGTGAAAATTTATATGGTCAAAGTGGACAATGGAGACCAGCACTGCCTGAGAAAATCTTACTTCGGTGTTGTCTGTTGCTGAGGGCAAATTTTGTAAATTTAAATTGCAAGTTACAGCCATCGCTTCGATTCAGTTTGACCATTTTGTTGCTGTTCTACAAGCTGAGCTAACAAATGCTCCCCGAATTGGGAATTCACTTGCTAGAAGAGTTGTCAACTTCTGAACTCGAGTATTGAATGCACTGGGCCATTTGTATTGGTACGTGTTTTCCAAATTTTATCGTTTTACAGGGTTATATCTGAGAGCAGACGGTTTCCAGTACATCTAGTTTTATAAATACCTTACGAACATCTTCGTATACTGTTGGTTTTTATCATTCCAGGATAACTAGGATGTAGCAGACTGACACAATCTTCTCTGGATATTCTCACTTCCCTCAAAAACAGAAATTGAGATTGTTACTTTTAGGACGTTGTGTGGATGGAATATAGTTTCCATCCATTTTATACTCTTACTCACTCTTTCTTAGTAAACGATCAGTAATAAGGTATCTTTTCCAGCCATAAGTACAGCTAAACTGGGGATAGCATTTCTTCCTCCAGAAGTCTGATATCTTGTACGAGTCGATGACAATGAGCAAAACGTTCTACCGGAACCTATAACTGTCATTTTGATGGAACAAAAAAGATGTCGGTGGAACAATTCACTGAAGGCTGGCATTGTCAGCGAATGCTCTAACTCAATTTTTCAATTTTCTACGATGCGTAGATCTGTAGTGAACTACCTTATCTTAATTTGTTATCATGCAGTACGTAAAGCATCACTTTGTCTGTGGAGACAAATAATTAATCTTTTTGAATGAATTTTTATATTCCCCGTTGATTCCACCGAAACGGATGCGATTTTCTTATCACCCTTTTCTGGAGTTTGTACAGCTGCCTGCAAGTAACAACTCTCTGCTTAGCTTGGTTTTCTAAAATTAGTCCTAACCCACCAATTAGGCGCTATTGATACTTTTGCTTGATAACTTTTCCGTTAACTCTAAGAATTGTGCACAAAATAAGCTTGCGATTCCAAACCTTTGCATCAAGATTAAAATGGAAACAGCCTTCAGGGATACGACAATCAGTTGTGCACGGGCTGTGGCCGTATTTTTAGCAAACTCTTACCAGTTCATTAAGAACCCATTTTCAGAACTTTGCTGAGTGAATATTTTCCTGCCCTGTTCCAATGAATTCGGTGATGGCAAGCGTAAGGTTTTACCATGCAACCTGTTTAGCATGTCTTTCCTGCATCTTACCAGAACGGATAAACGGCTAGCCTTTAATTCCTGCTAGATTCTTCCTAGAATGTCATTGTGTGGACATTATGTTAACTAATCTTTTATTTACACATTTGGTATCATGAGGTATATCGTTCATTTCATTGCTTCTGTCCAGTTGGTGGATTCGTTAATGTTCGAATCAATTTTCTCGGTCTCGATAATGCGTCTGACTTTACACAGCAAAGTACGGATCACCCGATCTGCTCAACTCCCAAAGAGTTGACCTGCATTTCGTGACTGTGGGATCAGCACAACTGTGCTAACTTTTACAATAAACCTTATCTTTACTAGTTGTCAGTTAATAGCCAGTAGACTAAGGAATACATTACCGTCCCGCAGGTAAAATAATTTCGATTTTTTACAAGTTCATATTTTACAGAGAAAGAAATTCTATACCCGGTCCATTTGTTACACTACGGTTAAGATTATTCCTAAAAATCGTTCCATTTTTTGTCGCAGCATTTGGTGTACTTGAGCTTTTGATTCTTCAGAACGAATTTAATTATTTCGTCGGTTATCCCGTGAGTTTCACAATGATCTGAGTAGTGGACCATAATTTCACTAGTTTCACACGCCCCGTTCCACCTTGCTTTCGAAACTGTAGTCAAAGCGTTAAAATACTAAAATTTTTAACTTGTCCAAAATCACCCACCTGTTCTCAGCTGAGTTCATCGGGAAGACTATCTTGCTGTTTTTTTTTCGATGCCCAAGGAAAGTTGGAAGTCCACAAAATGATCGTGGTTTAGCCTACCCGGGAAAGGAAAAATAACGAAAAAGAAGTTTGTTTTTTTGGAAATGGGAAAATGTCAGGCATTCATTTCTATTAATATCATTTTGCGCCGCAAGTAAGAGACCGATATTCACCAGCCGTAGATGAGGCATTATTCAATATGATCATCTGTAAGCTCTACATAGAGAGGGCGTTCTCAGTCGTTTTTGAACGGATGCCTAATGATAAGTTCTTTTTAATGGACTACCTCATAGCATTGCTGGCATTGATATAAAAACTTGAATTGGATCATCAATTCCTAGATCCATATGGACATCCACTTGAGCTTCAACAACCAAAGTGAAAATCGCCTTGTGTGAATTTAGGCGTTTGATAGCAAATAGACAGGGAGTTTGACACACATTGACGTAAGCTACTCGGATGCAAGCGTTCGATTAAGAACATATTCATTTTTGGTTCGTTCTTCCGCACAATTTCAAATTAATATTGGACGATTTTAAAACCATATGCGATGTTTTATCAGAAATTTAAGAATGGTTCTTGCTGTGCTTTGAAAGTTCAAAAATGTTATCCGATGAGGAGCAAAGTTACTTAGACTTGTTAGAGCAATACACGTTTGAAATCATTCCAAAGAATTTAGGTATTTCTGAATCATTCTTTCTAAAACTGAATTCTTTTGGTCGGATGTTTTACGTTGAGCGCACATTTTGACGCATCACCATATTGATAAGGCTTAATGTCAAGTTTTATTGGGCTTACTTTTAAGTTTTCACTCACGAAAGCATTTCCTTACCCAAACTGTCGATAAAATCCGAACAAACCAGGTGCGTTTGCAAACGCATTCTGTTGTTTTCTCTAAACTCAGGACAACTACATTTTAGCAAATGTTGGATTTATATTTGTGCAAAATGGCAAAATTTCGTGATGATCTTATCAAAGTACCATTATCCTCCGTGTTCAGGTTACCTTAAAAACGGTCTTCTCTACAGACAAATTTTCCGGGTCACAATACATCGACGTTCATCGAAGGAGTAACATCTATAATTTTGCGCATATACACATCTGTTTCGATCGCTACAAAATGACAAGTAAAAAATACCAATTCTAATTGGTTTGTAAGATAGAAACCCCGTCTCTGGTCTTTTTCGGCAAAGCGGTATTGATTACTTAAAAACAAATGAAATTTTGGATAAATCTTGGTGTATTCATACACGTGCTGGAGTACAAATATATGGATTAGCGTTACAGACTGATTTAGATCTCTGGATGTTGTATAAGGCAAATAGACATGACAACTGCCGATGTACAGAGTTACATCCTTTCCAGGGGTCCGATTTACGTTCAGTAAGAAAATTCCAATCTATGTGTAATTCTTAGGTTTGTCGAGTTTGTAGAAAATTGCTCACGTATCTACAAGCACAAGTTTCCGTTACCGCCACAATCTGTTTGCAGAAATCATCCATCATTTGAAGCAATTCATGAAGCTGGGTTAAATGCTACTAAAAACTGCAGAAACTTTTTCTAACGATAATAACAATAGTCCATATCTTGGTTGGGCGTTTCGCCACTACAGACAGAAATATCAACCAATTCGACTTTGTTCATGACTTACCTACGATAAACCGCTTGGTTGCCTGCATAAAGTGCACCATCTGAGGGCTAATTCAAAATCAATTAATTAACCTCAGTTTGGGAAACAGTCAAAACGAAATCGATGTAAATCCACATGTGTCGGAAACAGAGATGCTCAGATAGCTTTTTTCATTCATCAGTGCTTTTCTATTAGTACATTTTAACATTTAGTTAGTGGGTTTTTATTTTTGACACAGGATCTTCAGAAAAACACTGGTTTTTCCTGTCATTCATAACGAGTAATAGAACAAACCCGATCATTAAAAAGTTAATTTCGCCAGACAATACATCTTATTAACTTACCAGTTGCATGCAGCATAAATGGCTGCTTTTTAACTAAACACTCACTGCCTTTACATGTTACAAGTTGATCCGTTTTCCTAATTCGTCTTAAAATCCTTGACCTGTTCACTAAGGGTGACTTAGGCTATCTGATGACTGAGATTAGGAAAATGTGCTCTTCTCATTTCGGTGAAAACAGTCGTAAAGAAAAGGCAGTTGATTGGGGCAAAGACGACGTGTATTGACCAGTAGGAATTGGAAGCTTTGTTATTCTTTCCATGAGTAGTTCAAGAACGTACGCACATAGAAACTGTTCATTATGCCTCAGTTTGAGCAACTGTTTGTTTTTTTCACTCAGTCTGCCAAACACAGTTTCAATCTTCCGTTTACCACCGTTGTCTCGGGACTAATGTGAAATAATCTATGGCACACAGGAGTTCTTCTTTTGTAAATGTTCGGTCGTACCACCGACATATAATCGCTAAATTTTTTTAGCATTTATTCTTACACTGGGCCTCTTATTTAGGTCTTGTTATTTTCGTCTGCTCCAGTACTGTGCCTGGCACAGTACGTTGCTGAAATTTAAATAAGTGCAGTGAAAACCCCACATTTGATTCCTGTGTGTACACGATAAATATATGGGAAAAATTATGACATTCGTCTGCCGTCCAGAAGCGTGTTTCACAAGAGAAAAAGTTTAAATAGATTTCCCCTAATTTTGGTCAAACTTCCCAAATATGAGACACAATTTAAGTGAGCTAAGTGGTATCAGTGTATAAGGTCGCATACAGTTGGTTTTTCGGATCCACCCTAGTTCTTTTAATTCTTGCGCGTTATATGTTATGCAGGATAGAAGTCATAAATATTTCCTCTGTGTTCCATGTTTGTTGAAAACCACTCACCGAATATTGTTATATTTTGAAAAATATCAAAAAAATAGTTAGATTGTACGCCTCTAACATAATGGCAAATGTGAGTTATATTTTTCTCCGTTTCGGTCCGCTTTCGCATTTTTCGCAATAGTGAATCAATTTTGCAAGTAAATTCAAGGAAATAAATCAAGAAATCCGGAGTTGAAGTTTCGAACAATCTCATTCCGATTTGACAGCGTGCCAGTCAAACAATTTCTTTGTGCAATTCCTTGTGCAATTATGATGCAAATGTTCACTCTCGGACTGTCGGTTGATTTTCGAATGAATAGAAACCAAAAGATTGGTTTCGGTCGTATTTAAGTTTGTTCTACTTGATGCCTGAGAGAACGGTCAAATGGACAAACGAGTGAAGAATTGTCACATTATTCAAAATATTCTTGCCAAGTGACTTCACCAAGTGTGGTGCCTGGTACGTGAAATAATTTTATTCAAATTGGCGATGCGTAGCAAAGTTACTTGTAAAAAGCTTCGTAATTTATTTTCTTTCCATTGTGCATCGAATGTTGTTCAACAAGTCACAATTTAGACGTATGGTCTTTGTCCCGAGTCATCCAAGCAACTAGTAATCAGCAAATGGCTAACTCAGAGTAAAACAGAAGCAAACTTCCCGGGGATGACGTTTTCTTCTATCTGCAATTGTTTTGGACATTGTGGTTCTTGAGTGAGTTATTTGCGAAACAAAAGCCAACCGTTCTATGTAAGAACGGTCAGTCCACACATATACAAACGTACGTACACGATGGCTGAACAGCATTAATCTAAGAAATCTCTCAAAATCATCCATACAATGCTTTTAAATATTTTTTTATGAAATAAGATTCACACACACGTTGACACGCTATACCAAAACTGAGTTCCACTCAGGCCAGAGCTTTAGGCTACGGAGTGCGACCCTTGATGGCGGATAAGCGAACGGTCACCATCACTGCTGATTAAGCCTGATTGAAATTGGGCTCCCGACAAGAAGCCGTTTCGTAAAATTTTCGCCCTTCTAAACGTTTTTCAACTGGATACTGGCTCAAGTAGGACAACTCCGTCCAAGTAAATGACATTTGGTTGCACAAAATATAAAAATGCACATTCTGAACTGGGCGACTTAGAACCGCAACAGCCAACCGGGAAACCATGTAACATGATGAAACATCGATGGTCTGAAGGAGCCATAAATACCCATATATGTGGTAATTTCTTTACAAATATCGGTTCGTTTCTCTTCATCTTGCGTTGATTTCTTTTAGGGCCACGTCTCCGATTTCACAAGTTAGTGTACTTACTTTGTGAGCATTCAGAAAGGTGTTTCTTCAAGGTAACCGGAAATTCTACTGTCTTAGTTCAGAAATACATGGCTTATTTCAGTGTGTATGCGCAGGTTACAGCTTAGGGGATGAAACGGATAGTAAGTCTCTCAGACTTACGTGACATTTTGCAGTATTGCTGAAACTCGCTGAGTGCTGCGAGTGAATTTCGTACTTCTTGTTTGATTGCAAAATATTGCTGCCCAAACGGAATAGCATTTTTATCACAATGAAATTGTGTTAGTCACAGCGGAATTTCGGAGGCAAATTTGGAAATGTAAATTTTTAGTGTTGCTCTATGGGAAAAATGTGTTTAGTGAAACCAATTAAGTCATCTTAGCTTTTTGGAAACAAATGTTTCAATGCTTGCAACGTACATCTGAACATTATTAAATTATAAAACTTTCATTTAAAAAAGTGCAGGAAAATGAATGTTTTACTTATCCCAGACCTCAGGTTTCAGAGTGTTCTCATATAACTTTAAACGAAGCAAATTTTGATAAGTCTCAGGGGTCATTTTTACTTTTTTCACAGATTACATTTTCCTTTTGGTTGATTAGTCTGTTTTTTAATTATATCATCATTTATTACTTTTTGGAAATAACACTAGTATCTCTGAGACTTCCACTGCATTACGTTGTTGTGGTCTGATGCTGAAATGAATTTCAGGCAGAATATTTCCACAATGTCATAATAAAAATTAAAAAAGGATTACGTTGTTTGCTTGCCATGGAGGTGGATAAACGTTTGTTCGTAAGCGTCCAATCGGCTGAACATTCCGTAAACGGATAAAAATGTCTATTGCTTTCTTAAGGCCAACGCTTAAAATAAACTGCTCTTTACAATTTTTCCAAGCTGCCTCCTCACAGCTCATGTGATTCACTTCGACGGGCTTCGAGAAAGTGGATCCTGGTCAGTCAGTCAAATAGTCTGCACTTGCTAATACACGAGCTAATGCATTGTGTAGACATCAGTTACCGTGTCCACGAACCGCTTCCGGATTATACTTTGCTTTGGATGGGTCAACAAACTATGTGGACCAAATCCTCAAGTCCCCGATGATGAAAACGCAACCAAAATCAATTTAAAGCTGTAGCTAGTCACAAAATCGCCGACAAACAGAAAAGTTATCTGATCTAAAATCAACTTAAGAGAGTATTTCCGTTCGAATTAACTCCGGAATGAATGTGGTGCGTTGCCTTTTCTTTGCAGGGGAATGAGACAGAAGAGTCCGTCCAAATCACCCCACTTCTTCAAGTCCTGCCCCTGGTAAACATGTTTCCGAGCTATGTGCAAATCTTAGTCGAATGAAAAAACTGACGGTCAGTTAATAATCTGTTGCAAATGCATTCCCAATTGAGATAGTCATTTGTGATCTGCTAAGTGAATTATAAGAATAAAATTTGCGAGGGTGATCCAAACTCACGGTAATTGTTGGCGTAGAACTAATGCCAGGGCAGCGTAGAAAATATTGTAGGTTGAATATATCCAGAATTATTTTTCAATGGCCCCAAGCCGGTAAACGTGGTCACTGGCAATGTGATTTTATGGTTTTAACGTCGATTAAAATGTGAACACCATTGGTGATAAAGAAACCAATGGAAGACGATCGAAATGCGAGGGACGTAAATAAATCGCTTTACCCGTCTGTGCTTCGGTACATTGAAAACCTGCACCAGTAAAATTATGCACATTCGGAAATTTACTAGGAATCCACCAAACCTATCATCGGAAGTTTTTATCTTTGTGCGTTTGTGGGAAAATAATCTCTTATGGGTTAAAGAAATTACCCTAACTAGCATGGTGCTGAAGACGAAAATCTGTTTACTGGGTTCCGATAACGATGCGGATAAGATGGCTAGGAACTGTTGTTCAACCACCCGTTCAAATAGGGAGCCTTTAAAATGGACCAATGTTTTTAGTGCTGCGCGATACACCTAATGATAATCGAATTCTTGATGGCCTGGTCGCCAGGTTTTCAACTCGGTGACTTCTGTTTAGGCAGGCCATTTCGTACCATTAAATAGTTTTCTTTTAAAAACTGAAGTGCTTTTCCCTAAGGTAATATTTTCCCACTGTCAGAATCTATCTTTTTTGCTAAAAAAACGCAAAAGCAGTGTGAAGTAAACTTCATATTTTTCGGATTCGTTGAGAGTGCATTGCAAATAAATACGGTTTGTTTTTTGCTATCGGCACAGCTGAATTGTGACACTTTACGCCTTTAGTCATTGACTCGGAAAACCTGACGTCAAATCCAATTAAACACTCTTGTTCATATGGTCATTGCCATCTTGTCAACTCTTCAAGTTCAGCACTACGGACCACGTGAACTATCTCACCAGCTATCCGGGAGTCGGGTGCATTTTCAGTGAGGAACATGCCAAGGGAAAAAAATAAATTTCTCATAGTAATATAGATAATTCGCTAAAAACTGATAAAACTTGTCAGTTATTATTTGCACATCTTTGGTATACCACTCACTGCTTCGGCTGTTGAAAATACTTTGACCCTGTCTGTTTTCGCTGCAGGAAGAACAATTGCGACACCGACTTTGATTAAGTCGACTTCTGCATTCCCGTAAGCATAGCGCAACTGTGATATCGACGGTAGACTCAGCGCTGCCTTTGCATCGGGCTGACCAAAAGGAGTAAAAAATCGGGAGAATAATTAGGTTTTAGTCAAGAAGAACAACCTTGTTCTGCCACCTCTCACTTGCGTTCTACAGTTTTCTCAAACAAATACTTCGCAAGTGATTTTTGGATAGCTGCCAATGAGGATTTTTAAGAAGCATTCATCGCATCTATTTCGGTATTTTATTAGAAAACGGCTGGCTTGAGCTATGAAAATCTCACCAAGCATAAATTAGCTACGCGAGGAGAAGCAATAGGGCGTGCAAGCTCGCAAGCTCACGTGACCATAGACATTTGCCTTCCTGTTGACAGCTAGTAATGTTTTTATTATTTCAGAAAGTTAACTGAGTTCCATTGCTTTGCAATACCAATCAGGAGTATTTACAAGAAAGCTAGGCGATAGTCCGCAAGCGTCGTTCCTGCGGCAATAGAAAAATCAGTGCTGTCAGGGCTTCAGTTCCTTTTATGTCTCCCTGCTTAAAAAACCCTTCTGTTGATGGAATGCCACTAGTTTTCCTATTGTTTGAATGTAATCTAAAGCTAATCACATATTTTAAAGTATTCACATCCGTTAAGTACAGCTCACTGGCTGATGTTTATCTGGTTTGCAGGAGACAAGAGCATTGATATTTAACCATCATGAACATCTTGGTGACCGCTTGTTGATATTCCCTTCTAATGAGATCCGAAAAATGTGACTGAAAACGATGATTTTGATAACAGTTGGCCGGCTGAAATTGGAAATAGAGTGCTAATCAGCGTGTATGTCTGAGATATCCCCATTGATGAGAACTGCGTACTTAGCGTTGAACAAAACACTTCGTGGAAAGCAAAAAATAGTAAAATTTGATATTGGACATTTCACCGAAGAAAAACCAATTTTGCCCCGGAGATCGGCAGATCACCGTCTTGACTACCGAATAATTTATGCGCTTTAGGTGTTTTCCAGGTCATTTTCTTTACGGATAGTGCCTTCAGAAATTCTGATTGCTTTTACATCTTCACTTTTGTATTCTCAGTAAGCAAATATTCTGGTGAATATTCTTTACTGAGTAGGCTTTAAATGATCAATTAAGTTTAGTAACAATCAAAACTACATGAATTCAACTTGTCAATACCTTGAGCAGCTTTTGTTTTCCTTTTTATGCCCGGTAACAGGTTGTACATAGATGTTTCCTGAATCACCAACTGAAAATCTCCAGGTTTAAAATTTGCGGTCATTTTACGAAACTCAAAACAAGCCGAAAACATTTACTGTATTGAAATAGGGCGAACTCCAATTTTTATCTTTTATCTTTTACTTTATTATTGAAAGAACAATGTACATCATCTTTCCGAAAGGGACCCGTTCCAAACCGAGGGCTGCCAAGTGGGAAGTTGACCGGCGCTGAGAGAATTCGAACTTGTGGTCTCCACGACCTTATCCGCTTGGCCAACACCGGCAATGTGGCTAGTCTATCGATCACCACCATTTAGTGAAAGATTACTGTCAGTGATTAAAAGTGAAACAGAATTGATCGTAAGTTTAGCGTTTTTCCTACTAAGTACTACTGAGTCTGTGAACTGTTAACTTCAGTGTGTTACCACTAGTTGAGAGTAAATTCTCTATTAAAGAATGCGGTCCATCACTGGTTGGAAACGATCATCTGGACGGAAATTCTGCATTCGTACAAAAGCTAGTAGCGGATAAGGATATTATATAATCCTTGATGTTGGCCTACAAAATCTAGAAAGTTTTCATGGATAGCAGCCGTAGGTCCACCTTTCGAGCAAAATGTACGCTGTCTACGATGCCAAACGAATTGAAAGTATGTTTCTTATCAATATTAAGATTGTTGTTACCGTGTGTTTGTTTTCCTCTAAATGAATTAACTGACACCTCACAAGGTAGATTGTAAAAGCACAAACAGTTACATATACTTATAAATTAGGCGAAATAAAATTTGGAAATGTTTTGTTTTTGTGTTCTTGTCAACGAGGAATGTGTGAACAGCAAACAGCAAATCGCATTAGAACATGTAGTAGTCGCAATGTATTGTGCCACGACCGAAGTTAAGATCGACGTAGCGGTGTGATTTATTCAGGATTGCCCAGAGAAACGTGCATTAGAGTGATAGCACTTTTTGTTCTGTTTGAAAAGACGACAAATTAAAGAAGCACAACCCCGCTCGGGTCGAATAGCATCAACAAAAATGTTTTTTCACTGATTCCAGTTTCATAGCTGTGAGAAAATTGCCGCAATCGTTTACTCTTGGTTTCGGAATTCACGGTGGATACAGGTCAAAATGAACTAATACTTTAACCTCTTTGGCGCAGTAATAGTGCCCAGTACTGAAAGCTTTCGTAAAATTCACATTTTTCTTCCTCATTTGGAGATAAGTTAATAATAATTAATTTCCAATTTTGGGTCATTTTGTGGCCTCGGGCTGTAGGCCATGTCAATTTGTCAGAAGATCTCCCTTCTTGGACGGCTTCTCATCCGCTTTGGTCATATGAGCATAGGTCGTCGAGTGAAGCAACTTCAATAGACACAAAGAGCCAGTAAAAACGGATTTTTGCTATGGTTTTTTAGGAGTTTAAACGACCAAATTTCTGCCACGACAAAAGCACCGAGCAGTCAATCTTTATTGTTCTCAGTGTTACCACGTGATTGCGTGCTCCAGTATATAATACACTCCCACATCAATGCCCAACTTCGCATTACATCAATGAAATCATTGCGGCATTGTTTTAGTCGTGCTAGGAATACTCATTAGCCTTTTTTCGTCGTGTTTCAACGGAGAATCAAGCCAATGGATAATGGCTGTGATGAACTGCAACAACTATCATGTTACTGAAGGGGGCTCGCGGAAACTGTATTAAGCTTGGTCACTAACGTGCATGGCACCTATTCATTGGAGCACTGTTGTCGGCTGTCTGCAGCCGTGTATATTAGTAATAGACACGTAGAATTCTTTCAGGTTAAGTTCGGTCAAATTCTCAAAGCCTGCCCCGGTTAAGTTTTCTACGTTCGATCTGTGGTGATATTTTAATTTTCAGTTTCGTCCTCTTCCAAAAATGTATATTTTCGACAATAAATCACTGGCCTATAAAAAAATGGCCGGATACTCCTGATTTTAATTTGGTATCAGAAAAAGCGGATTGATTGTGCTCTAAGCGGAGCTAAAAATTGGCGTGCGCATATAAAGGAAAGGAATACCGACTTTTAACCGGCTAAATACACTGGATCACACATTTCATCAACTTCAGTTCAATGGTCGTCTTTGGTTAACTGAAGAGTGCTACAGGTTGCAATCGCGAAGAAAGAACAGGCAGAAAGTTGCGATTTCGATTCCGGGTTGTACGTTTATCAGGCGCTTGCTACCCTACACCCTAGGGTTAGAAGGCCAACCCATTTAGTCTTCTGCAAACATTGCCAAGATTGATCTTTTTGCCCTTGCATACAGTTCTAAGCCATCCTACGTCTCGGGGTCATAAAACTAAATAAAAATTAATAAATGAAAAAAGCTTCCATGATTTCTCGTTATTAGAGGAACTTCTTAGGACGTTGTAGTCGATAATTTTGTATGAAAGCTTCCCACTATCTAAGTCAATCCTTTTACCTTGAGGAAAGGAGAAACTGAATGTTTTCAGGAATATAGTAACCCCTCCCCCCCCCCAATGAAAATTGCTGCTTACAGCGGGCAGTGACCTATGATTCGTTTGCCATTAGTTGTTTCACAAATAAACTGCAGAGTGCGAAACCATATAGAGTAAAATTTGCAAGCGGCTGCTGCAGTGATGGGTAGCTGCAGCTCCGAAGTTGATGCAGACGTCCGAGTTTCATAGTATCTTCAACTTACTTCCTCAACCTTTCCTAGTCAGCTTGTTTCAACAGCTGTGGAAAACAAGTTGGGGTTAAATATTTTGTTTTTTACTCCTTTCCAGTTTTCGTTTTGATTAATTTACTACTTTTGTATTGCATAATTTAATATGTGCGATGAAAATTCTCTCCTGACCTTCCTATCCCAGAATTCTACCATCACTCAGCGGCATTGAGGACGAACAGTTTCAATTATCGCTTAAATACCCAACAAGTGACAGCTCATAAACAAAACTTTAAATCCGGCCAATTGGAATAAACCAGGATAAAATATGACGTCCCCTAGCGAGATGCATTCGAAATCGACAATTTTCCGTCAAATGTTTAGTATGTTTAGTATCTGTGTACATAAACATGTGGGCCAGCGTGGCAGTATCTAATAAAATTAAACTTTTTAGGAAGTTAAACCTTTAACCCAGGGATTCTGAGGATATTCGATTGAAGGAACCTAGTTTCTCCGCATTAACAGAAAAAAAAATTGTCAAACGAAAATTGCAAGTCGACTAAACCGGTAAATGTTAAGGTACCCATCATCTCTCTTGGTGAAATTTCGTTTTTCGATCCTAAACCACGTACGCAACGTTGGACTAGATAGTTCCCAGACGATTACTAGTAGCCCATTTTCCTTGGCCCAGACTCTTAAACATGCATGGCCCCGTCCTGTTGTTCCGAGGACAAAATACATGACAGTTTAGCCAGATACTGACGGTACGAGAACCCTGAACAGTGCACATATTATATTTGTTTTCGTGGCCTAATTTTTGATGCAGATTTAGAGACTCCTCAAATCAACAACGTTCCATTCTGCCGCATGCCATCATACCAACCGAAAACTGATAACCGGAATTGTCAAAACGACAAGACCAACCTAGGAGGCTTTTCTTCAAATGCAACTTTTGTTTTAATCAAAAAAAGCAGGATGATGTGATCTGTTTGACTTATTATCAAGTCTGTGTGCCTTCGAAGGTTGCATATTTATGGTCTATGTTTTACACTGCAGATGCTCAGAACGAGGGTCATTAAATTCTATTTATTGTATTTGTCCCTTTCCAAATTATTGAAGGGCGATTAACCAAAACTACTTTTATTGAATGCAAGTGCTCACAAATTCAGTTCTTTGAAATATTACAAGTAGTATTCTGAACGCTGCTAACTTGCAATGTATTTTTTGTCAAAAGAATATGTTGCATGAGTTGATTCAAGAGGCGCATTGACTTTGTGCTACGACCTAAAATAAACATATTTAGTCATCGATCGAGCCTGATTTATTAACTTTTTTTAGTATGTACATATTCCGTTTGTTCACTTGTGAATTATTTTTTGGAATACCAACTCCGTAACGCTTTACCACAATCTTTATAAATTATGGATCCGTTATTTTATAAAAGCTACACTAATTTTCAACAGATTTGCAAATTCCAATCTTATGAGTAAGCATACTTCTAAGTTGTGACTATTTTTGTAAAGCTTTACTATCAACTGGTAGTGTTTTGTAGACCTTTAATGCTCTTTATTTGTAACTCCTTGGAATGTGGGGTTAAAATGTGTGACTATTTTGTCTGCTGGTATACAGTAATGCAGTCACATCCCAGGTCAATTCGGATAATAGTTAGCTTTAACTTTTACTTTGTTTGGAAACAAATGAGAGCCAAAATTTAGTGCTCTGCTCCAAAATAGAACATCTCACATTTTCTTTGTACGTTTCTTCAGTCAGTTTGTTCATTGGTCCACTTTTACCCATAGCTCGTATCTCATTCTGTGGCTCTTAGGCTCGCTTATACTATTCTATGATTAAAGTTTGTTACCTAGGGAAATTTCCTTCGAAACTAAGAGTAACGGCGAGTTAAAGTTAATAAAGTATCCACTGTCATCAACGTCAGTTAAGAAGTGGAAGATGCATTTATTGTCTCAGTTGACTCTTGTTTGTAAGACTAACACAAAAATATATTGTAATGCTGTTTTTCACTTCAAACAAAAACCAATATATCTGAAACGATCGCATATTGAACCAAGTTATTATTAATTTTATTAATATGTATAGCTATCATTTGTAACGGATGGATGAGTGCAACAAATATAGTAGCCTGACAACCGACCGGAAATTCCTGGTCCGAGGGATGGATGCGAATGATTGCATCCGTCGGAATGTGTGGTCGACAAAATTTGGATCCAAATATGAAAATAATATGATCCCGAGAATCATCAGGTACACACTGAGTATGCATCAGAGACTATCAGATTCATTTTCCCGGCCAAGGCAGCAGCAAACGTTGCATAAAATTATGTTGCTTACACAGCTCTGGCTCCAATAGTCTAATTGGCGTGGTTTCAACAGTTATGAGGAATCTTTTGCTTGTTTTTGGTGTTAATCCGTGGCGTTGGTTAGGCTGTCTGGAGAGCTGCCACCGGATCGATTTGATGTCCACTGTTGACCAAATGCTGTGGGATCGTGCTATTCATTCTCTTTACCGTGCCTGTGCGAAGAAAGGCTGGCGAGTGTTTAGCCATTCTTCTGGATAGTCGCTCTATCTTGTGTCCAAGGTACAGTGTATTACAAGAATGCACGAAAACACACATCACACAAGCGATTGAAACGCATTATTTTCCATTTTGAGTCAAAATACCCAATACTACTACTTGCGGGTAGAAATCGGAATCTAGTTCGTTTTACAAAGTACGTGAAATTTTCTCGTCTCGACTAATACGTTTTTCCAGCTGTTGGGAGAAAATTGACAGTTCACGGTTCATAGCGTAATAAATCATCCAATCTCGTCTCTGATCAAAGCGCGCTTGCAAACTTCGCAGTAGTGACCAACTTTCGCATTGAAATTTCAACTGAAAAACTCCTGAGCTGAATGCACAATAAAAGCTGAAAAGACCGAGGTAAAACTTGGACTTCAACTTGAATGCTGAACCCCAAGCCAGTTTGTTTCGCTTTGTTTGTTAACTGAATGTAGAACGGCACAATGTGGTACGTGTGTGAGTAAACGGTTGTCTGCATGTAAAACAAAAACACCAGCTGACTGATGTTGCGTTCACTAAATTCATTTGCTTATCCAACTCCCGAATAGATTGTTGATTACAAGATAGCGTGGACAAACGCTTACTGATTATAGTCTCGAAATTTTTGTTCGGCGCATGTTTAATTAGAGGATTAATTTGACTTTCTCTAAAGTAGGCGCACAAATCTCCCAGCGAATAATCAGATGAAAGATGGATAAAGTCTTAATCTGAATAGGGAAGCGTTTTGTTAGGGGCAGCAACAGAGCGGGTAATTGGCATGTCGCCAAATTGGTGTGATTTATCCAGTCAAATATCAACCCCAAATGTTTTCGTTTTGCTGTGGCTGGTAGCAGATATCATATCTGCTGACTTCAGTTTGTCCAGTGATCTCTAACTCTAACAAACTAGAATATGTTAGCATAATTTTGACTGTGAATTTCGCGCTCAAATTCGGTGTTGATAAGTCAGTCTCTGAAATGCTTTGATAGGATCGATTCTTCTGTGCGTCGGGTTTGATCGTCGTGGAAGTGCGCAAGCGGTGATTATCAAAAAGAAACGAGTAGACAGCATGAATGAAGATAAAATCAATTATGGGCAGCACATGCCACATTATTTTCAACGATTTTGAATATGGGTGTGTTTCGTAGCTCAGATCACCTTCGCTAGTGATGAAACGTCTGCGATCTAGATACCATACTTAGCGTTTGCAAAAAAAAATACGGTATTGCCACGTCAAAGGCTAACAGACAAACAACCTTAGGCCAAGTGACTGAAATATACGAAGAATACTCGGAGGGTCGTCGGTTTTGGCTAATAAGCTCCATAGAGGGCATCATCCTTGAAAACAAAAAGGTTTTCTGACAGGCATTTTTCTCTTTTTTGCATTTTGTGGCTCACAGCGGCAAACGTCCTCATTTATCTTCAGGCTATCTCTTCTCAATGCCTTCTGCATCATGTGACTTTCGTGTATTCTTGAGCTATGAACAAGTTTCCGTTGGAATATTGATTACTACGTTTATTACTTCGTCCGATAGCCTACTATCAACATTTTTCTCTAACCGTATTCAAACTCTAGTTCCGCATTTTCTTCAGTTGCGTTAGCCTCCAATAAAATGTAAAAGCGCCAAGTGATTATGCCTCCCGCATTCACTTTTCCATTTTCCTATCAAAGTTGGATCACGCCACTGATTTCTTTGGTCTCCTGGACTCCTGGAGCCTGAACCCTATCCTTGCTCAAAACGGTTCTTTCAAACCGAAGAAAGGACCTAAAATGGTTTGTTCTAAGTCGCTGAATATCTCACTATCACTATCTTTAATTTGGTCAGATGGCGATACTCGCTTTTGGTATTAGATTTTTTCGCGAGATTTGGAAGGTCTCAAAACATCCGTGAAGTTGAAAACCAAAAGCCAAGTTCAAGATATGATATGTTAGTTTTGCCAAAGCTCTCCCATTCCAACTTCCTCACTCTATTTATTGTTTAGTGAGTCCAATGAGCTTTCCGAAAATTGTGATCTGAGGAGTTTGTGCAGAATTAAATGAAGTAATTCTTCAGAATCTAAGTCACCGCCCCCTCACCAGTGAAAACAAGTGCATCTCACCTTGTAGCTCCATGGTCCAACATTTTACCACTCATTTTCTAAACAAAACAATCTCTCATTTTGTTAGAATAAAGCCAATTCCTATGATAGGATCTGACACTAGTCAAACCACTGTATATTCCTAAGCTACTTTGATGCTGTTCGAAACGTTTTCTAAAATTTTATAATAACCGACGTTTGATTTCATGTTCCTATGGAATTTGCGTACAAGTCTTCGTTGTACACACTTAAAACTGCTCGCTTTTTGTCACTCAGTTGCCGCTGCTTTGATAGGGGTTTCCACTATGCTCTATGTGACCCTACTGTTTCTTTAAGCTTCCACAATCGTTGTGCCAATATGCAGACCATTGCTCAGTAATTGTTCCCGGCCCAAATGTTTTGAATATCACAGTGGGTTACTTTTACGATTATCTAGTGTAGTTCTTTCATTAGGAGCAAATCCTCACTTCTTTCAACTATTTCGGGAGCGTTGTAAATTGGGCCGTGCCATTTTTATTTCCCATTCATCCTTATATTAACTAGGAACCTATTCATCCAAATTTCATGAGTTACAGTTATGCTGACGACGTTGCTTTTTGGCTGTCCTCGCAATCCTGCAGGCAGACCCAGTCATTTGCAAGATAATATGAATGAATTCAGCCACTGGTTTTCCGGTCGTCTTCTATAAATCAGGTATTGTAGACATTATTGCCTGTCTTATTCTTCAACGTGGTTTGCGGTATTCATAGTTTTAACGATCTTTCACCAATAACAGTGTTAATGAGTGCGGCCGAAAAGGATCCGCCGACAATGACCAAACCCTTTCGCGAAACAAGCTTGGTGATTTTGCTTATCATAAGATGAGAAAATTCTAAGTGAATTATGTTCTTGTTTTTTAGTGTGTTGCTTTCTGCTTTCTAGCCCTCTGAATGGTTTGCCATCAAACATTCTTTTCTGGATTGAAGATGATCGTAATTCCGTCCCTAAATTTGTTTTAATAATTTACGGTGGAAATAGCGGAGAAACCTGCGGGATTTCATTGTTAAAATTCATTTTGACGTCTATGATATATTGTCAAACCGTACGCTATTATAGATATATATATATATATATGCTCCCGGGCTAATTTTGTTTACGCATCCACATACTACTTCCTGCTTATATATATATATATATACTGACGACTCCCTTCACATATCTCCTTTTCACATTTGCCAACTTGTTCATTTTCGGGCTGTTCATCTCCCATAGCTACGCACACAGAAACAGTCTTATTCGGTACCCTGTTTGCTAAAGTATAAACCACGAAATTTTAGTGAGTGATCCTAGAACTTAACTCAAGTGATAAAACTCATACGTTTATTTTCCCACAATGTTGTTTTATCCTGCTGCTCATATTTCAGTGTGTAACGAGATAAGTTTGCATTCCACCCAAGTACTTGTCGTATGCCTCTCATGTGCCCTCTGAAAATCCAATCACATTCGACGGCATAAGAGTACAGTATAGATGCACTCGATTACGTTCGATAATTTTTGCTTTCTTCATAAAATCCTGAGACGGCCGTGTCAATTTAGTTATTTTTAGAGTTGTTGCACGAGGATGAACAGTCAACACCCAAAATCTCACCAAGATACATAACTTTCAAAAGGCCTTACGTGAGGATCATAGGATTGTGAAATGCCATCACTACTAATGGGCATTTACAATGTGTATCATATTAATTATTCATTTTCCTACTTTTTAGTTCTTCCATTAGTGAGCCTGCAGGGAGAGCCATTTACTGGAAAGCACTCGTGGTCAACTAAAGGCTTTTAGAAGTGGAATTTGACGGGGTAGGATGGCTAGAATCGATGATTTTAACGTCGAAATCCTGCGCTGTCAAAGGCTTGACCATCACTGTTCAAAGAAATCCACAAAAGACGTTATGCATAAATATAAGACATAGATAGTCCAAAT
This sequence comes from Fasciolopsis buskii, assembly GCA_008360955.1. Lineage (NCBI taxonomy): Eukaryota > Metazoa > Platyhelminthes > Trematoda > Plagiorchiida > Fasciolidae > Fasciolopsis > Fasciolopsis buskii. Next base: position 115,011 of record LUCM01010261.1, on the reverse strand, counting down.
GGAAGCTGTATTCTCTCTGAAGAAAAGAAATACTCTTGAACACCAACAAATTCTCACCCGACGCCGGTAGACAAATTCGAAAGAAGCCATGTGTTTGCATATTTCAGATGACTTATTGGCAGACGCTCATTAGTGAAATAGCGTTTGTGAGCCTTATGGGTTCAGCAGTAAAACAAAAAAACTGAAGTGTTTATTTCATGTCCAGCCATGCTTGTATTGCTTCCGAAAAGCTATTGGTTGAAAATCAGTAAACGTTTTGGTAGAGCGCAATGATAATTTTTTTCCCAAAGTGCACTGAACCATTTATTTTACCGAAATTTTGAGATCTTACTAAGCAAATGATGTGCTGGGGGAACCGGAAAAAGACAGGAAAGAAATCTCAGAAATATCAGTCAATTGACAAAATTGCTGCCTTTCGTTTTTTACACGAGTTTCCTGGTCAAAATAAGATAAGTTGGTAACGTATGTTACACCATACTCTGCTTTGTGATAACCATAATGAGGATAACTCCACGACCGTCTGAATTCTCCAAATTTACCTCAGAGCCAAACCATCAATCGTACTAGGAAAGTGCGGACGCACACGAGACCAAATATGATCTATTTCCTAAAATTGGAATATGGATGATAGGTACTGAACATTTAGTCTATCAAATAATCATGAGATTGTGCACTATTTAAAACAATAGACTGGTTTCTGCCATCGAATCCATCATGAACGACTTTTTTTCTGAACAGCTCTCATTAGAATTTACGGAAACAAAGCACATGACAATCACACATTATCTACGACCTTGTCGTCAACTAGTCACAGTTAACAAACAAAACTCTTACCGAATATGCATTTGATGGGATACGTGTGCTCCAGCAGCACATCTTTCCTCTGGAAATGTTTCTTTTGCAGTCTGTGATAGACCAGATTGAACAATTGGTAGCGATTAGCTCTCACTTTTATCTTACCAACTATAATCTAACTTGATCTATTGCCTTCCTAAACGTTCCCAGCAGCATAAGAAGTTGGGCTTGATGCCTCGGCCAGACTGGGGATTTTTCGATTAATCCCAAAGAGCATATTGAGAAATAACACAGTTTCAATTATTCGTAATGATGTCGATATGTAACATTAAATGTGATTTACTACAAATGATAGAGGGGGACGATAAGCTACAGTTCTAGCAGTCAAAATGTCTACTGTTAAGTGTGCATGTGTGTGCGCATGCACGATTGTGACACGGGTGGAAGTCAATTGTGCACGGTTGTTCGTATACAGGTAAGCTAAGTGGAACGGCCAGTATTATTCATTTCCGCACTTTCGCGCCGCGTAAGGGCGAACGAAACCTAATACGAGGTCTGGTTACTAAGGCACGGAGAACCGATGCTGAAGATACTATAAAGAAGGAGCTTCTCCTAAGGAATGGGTTTCGGGAGAAGGGCTATCCTGAACGTTTCATTACCAAAACCATGGGGCAATCTGCAGAAAGACATAAGAAAGCAACTGCAGAAAAAACCCTGTAAATCAGACTGCTCTTTTAAGTACGACACTCCAGCGGACGCCATCTATCACAGATCGTCCGAAGCGGTCGATAAGACGTTCCACCTAGCAAAATTGTAAATCCTGTCAACAAAAAATTCACCCGAGCAGTCGTACCTAAGAGAGAGTGGGCTGGATTCTATGGTCTCATTCTGTACCCTGAAAATCTATCGAATCCGTAACAGACCCAGATCGCCTATATGAATTGCATCCCTCAACCGATAATTTAGACCTCCATCCGTCTCATACACATGCATGCACATACACACAATAGTGGACATATTTTGACTACTAGAACCGATAGTTCACCTCTCATTTGAAGTGGGTCCTATTGATGTTACATATGGGCATGGTTACGAATAACTGAAAGCGAGCTTATTCATCACAGTTTTGTTTCTCAAAATGGGTATACTGATATACCTAGTGTAGCAGGTAGCATATTTTTAGCTGACTTTTCTTTTGAGCAAATAAAAACAGCCACCACAGCTGAAAGTTTTGAAGGCCAGTAGTAAAGTGACAAGACGTTTCATATAACGATGATCAGCAAAGAAAATAGGTAACCAATGACAATAAAATGGCATTAATCCGTACTGGGATTTGCATCCACTGGAGAGAGTTTGCACGGAACCCAGCGGGGAGTTCATTCCAGTCGCGGGCATCAAAGAAGTATCCACTGCTTCAATAAATGAAATTAAAGATGCTCAGCTGGTGAGCTGGTCTAAGGAAAAGGAAACTTACAATGCTGATGTTAGCAGTAGATAAATGACGCATACAATAAGTGGCAAGAAAAGTCGGTTTTCTATTCGGCCGAATTAGAGCTGATGAAGACTTATGAAGGAAAATGCCATTCAGAGGAAACTTTCGAACTTCTCGAATCAAGCTGTTTTGTTTTGCCAAACCAAAATGTCCCGAATTAATGAGACTAAAACTTTCTGTACTGTGCATGCGCTTCTTTCTACAAAGTTGCTCTTAATTTTAATCGTTTTGATATCAGTTCTTTCATTCCTTTGCGCCTATTAAACATGGCCAACTTTCCAAATGAAATAAGCACCTTCCTTGATTATTTCCTTCTAAATTGCCAAGGTGTATTCAGTTTCAATTCCACCCTTTATCGGTACATCCAGTCACGAATTAATGCAGGTTCTACCTCAGGATTTGCAGTCACATGATTCACACGCATTTCATTCATTCCCTGGGTCAGAAAATTTGCAGCAGATAGATTTGTTAGCAAAACAGTATGATGTTGAACGATTTCGTTAGCCAGACGGACTTTACCTTAATCTTAGGTATTGTTGTTTCTGTGTCCTGGGCTCAACTTATGGGTTAACTGAATAGTTGCTTTGAAGTCTGTTGCACATTTGCTTCGACCGCTTCTCATTCTCTCGACCCAGATGACTTCGTCACTGGAAAGAATATGCTTTTCAAAGGAAGGATCATAAACTGATCAGGCAACTAAAAAGTCAGTCACGATTGAGCTTTCCAGACTGAATTACAGGTTTGCGCGTAATCTACTGGAACACAAAAACAGGAAAAATGGATATCGCTTAATGGCTTATGCAAACTTTTATCTGTACACTAATATAATGTTGCGAATATCGAATCTCCCAGTATGTCAGTCATTAAGAAAACCAGTTCTTCCAATTTTCCTGTCATCGAAGTTTTCTCATCGGTACTCTCATTATTATTTTTATTCCAAATGTAGAAAAGCCTGTGGACCTCAGCCTCAGCCACACAAGTTGTAGGCCGGCATTCTGTCTCCCATCCTTATGAACCGTCCAACAAAAGCTTGTGTGGCAACAAAATCGCTGAATGCGAAAAAACAATTGCCATAACTCCTTTCCTTAAAAAGAATTCCTCCAAATTCCGTTTGGTTTCTTGCATTTTATTAGATTTGAAATTCCCTAAAAGTTAACTTTTTCTTATCTTACATATTTCCTAAACTTTTCTGAGACCCGTCAGATTGCTTACTAATCTTCCAAGTTCACCCTCGATGCCCTAATTAGCCCTAACACTTCATTTCTTTGGCTTTGGATATCATAATCAAAGTAGTGATAGTTTGCTTCCTCAAGGATCATTATGCATTTAAATGCGTCGTAAGGAGCAAATTGTTTTCACTCCTCTTTCAGTCACGTATAGAACCTTTACTTATTTCCTCATGGCCGATTAATTCTGCGCCCGACATAAATTTGTCACTTAGAATGCCAGCATTACCGCTCTGGTCACATCTAAGGTTGGAGTTTCCATTTCTTTTCCGGCCTACCTATCTTTCATTCCAACCCATACCCATGAACTCCCCAGCAAGTAGGAAACCGATGCAATTCTTGGTCTGAAGCACTCCTGTAACGTTTCATTTTTGGGTTATCATAGTGAGATCGTAGAACTTTCGGAATGATCCAAGGGAAATAATCTGACTATCAGTTGATAGACATGGTATTATCTCTTCTGAAGAGCTCCAAATACTCTAAGGTTAATGACGTTGCCATTCCGGTACCTTTAAGTCGGAACAACCGACACACCAATACTCAGTAAAGAAACTTAGCGTGGTATTGGACCGAAGTCATACGTAGTAGCCTAATGTGAAACACTTCAGGCGTCTCCCATTTTTAAGATGAAAGCATTAGATTCCACCATATATCCATACAACTTATCAAACATTTTCTTTTTTCGTATTTTAACTCACTGGCTCTACTCATCTCCTGTCATTGTTCCTGGCCTTTATCAAGTGATATCTGATTACTTTCTAGAACTCTCTAGTTACCACTCACTTGCACCGGTTTATTCAGACATCCATCCGTTGAATTCTCCTTAGTCCAACTTATCAAAGCTTGGCCGGAGCTTTTTACAAGAATACTCACTGACTTCTCCCACCCTATGTACGAACACCAAGGGAAGTCTATTTTCATTTATAAGCACCTTCAAGCATGTGTCCGCGTATTTTTTAACCAGATTCTCAGAAAAACCAAGACTGCAGCATTTCTACTTGACGATATCCTGGAGTAAAAACTTATGTGCATCCGATGCTTCTAAGCACCCAGGTTTTTTGTTCATTTTGCGAATGTGTATTTGAGTTATTTGAAAACTGATTATCCTTCCTTCTGGGTGTATGAGGAACTTTCTGTATTCGATCATCGATTTCTGCAAAACATTACCCGTGTCCGGTGAGAACATAGGGTGAATGTAGAAGAGGTGAACTTAGGTGTGTTAGATGTAGGAACTCGTCTTCTGACTGAGAAGATGGACATGCATTACCTCGGTGGTCTCAATATGCTTCGAATTTCCCTAGCAATCGTCCGCTTGTTTTGCGCTCCTTTAGCGTGCTCTGGGCAAGGTTGGAGGAAAGGACACCGCGGTCAAACGTTCATTTCAATTGAGTTGCGACGAGTTCTTTCTTTCTTCGGTTGAACTTTCCCTCCTTCGCGGCTGAGGCCAAGAGGTGAAGCCTGTTGTTAGCTGGAGAGGCTGTGAGATACAGCTCAGGACCAAAGTCAACGGGTTGAGTGCTGCACAGCCTGTCTGTAGAATGTTTTCTTCCCCCAAAAAATGAAACCTACCCAAAGTAGAATAAATGGCCACAACATTTGTAAGGCAAAAATCTAATAATAACAAAGTCTGCCATCTTATTTTTATTATTGTCCTCTCTTCTATGCTTTTCTTGCAAAGCTCGATTTATTTGCTGTTGCGTTGCTATCATGTTTGTTTTCAAGCTGGTACGTGCACATGCATATATATATAACCATATATATACATAAATTTGTGTGTGTGTGCATAAATATAACTAGGAACGAGATTCACGCAGTATAGCTTTATTAAGGAATAAGGGCAACATTATACGACGCCTTTTCAACGCTGTTAGAGATTGGTTCACCTTCATATTTAAATTCCCATATTTAAATTCTCTCCGAAATCTTTAGTCAGTATATGCACTTGAGAAAAGTTTACTCCTACGGTATCGAAAACAAATTGGTTGCCCTTACTTCTGATCCTTAAGAAAGTTTACGGCGAAACACCAAAGTATGCAACCGCTCACAATGCGACCGTTATCCACAAAAACAGTTTGTGAGGATAATTATCTTTGGTCAACTAACTTTTCGACTTGCTCACCGTGAAATCCCACATGACAGGTCGAATATTGGTGCCTGAATGACCATGAACTTTACGGTCACGCTGACAGTGATTGCCATTCCCATTTACTTGGAATAATACTATCCGTCAGTAATAATTACCAGTAAACCTTCGGTAACCGGGACTTTCTCAAATAGGGATTCGTCTACTGCCCAGTATCTGCAATGTCAGTATTTCAGCCAAAATAAATGAATTACACGGATTTGTTAGATCTTGTGATTATAATCTCAGATGAAACAGGAAGTCCTGCTTTCCCAGATCTCAGTTTAACGTGTTAACATGTTAAACCTTCTCGAGATGGACTCACACAAACACGTTCATCGATTTGGACCTCGAGCATTTATGCTCTGTCCATTTATCCAACAAGGTCATGTGAAAATGCGCTTGAATACTTATTCAGGTACTAAGTCAATCCTCAATTTTCAACAACATTTGGAACGTTCTTGTAAAATTTATCACTGGGTTCACCATTAGGCTGCATAATATATTCATTACAGCATTACAGCAATAATGATTCTTGTGCAACTCCAGTCCGTTGTTTGTAAGTTTTGATTAGTTGATCGATTGTTCAGCTACTTCACTGGCTTTTTCGTTTTTTTGCTTCAAATGGTATATGAATGCAAGCAAATCACGAGTGGATTGTTGTTGTCCTAGATATAACTCTGCTTTGTGGAAAAGGTCAAAATGAAGATGTACTAGTTAGCTTTGGAACAAAGAAGTCAGTTTTACTAAATCAAACGAGAAAGGCAAAACATTTTATTGCTTGATAGCATATCAACATATCCTCAGAATCTACCGATAGCTACTAGGCAGTGCAAAGCCTGTTCCAGAAAAAAGCACCAAGATATATACTAGGATAATTAAAGTGATCTAAAACACTTTCTCCAATTGGTAGACAAATATGGCTATAAAATAAGCAATTTTTGAGGCAATAATATTTGAAGAAAAATACTAACTTGATAGTCGTTTCTGCTATCCTACACTAGTCTTACTCCGAAATAATTAAACTGCGTCCAGTGTAAAACCAGAGGCAAGTTAGCACCGTGGTAAAAAAGATCGTTTATCCTGGTTTTTAAGCTTCATTTTTGAAATTGACTAGAAGTACTTTAAGTGACTTCCGGAACTTTTTCTACCTCTTTTACCATATAACTCGAAAAAGTTTTTCCAACTTAAAGTGAAAGGTTAGGCTGTTTGTAAGTTGCGATTTGTTCTCCGGTGTTGCGTGAAATAGACACTTTTTCCGGATTTTACGCAACGAATGTCTGATCCAGTTAGTTGCGACGAACCGATCTTCCACTGCTTCGTAAATAATGAAGCTTTCGCACAAGAATATCGCCTGCAAAGACATTAAAACATCAATTCAACCCGTTTGTCCATCCTCTAGTAACTCCTGGCTCCTGACGTAGGCGCTTGAAGGTTTATTGGTTAAATGCATTCTCCATTCCGTTTGATAGCTAAATCCTAGTGTAACCTTTTTGAAACGGATTTTACCTAGCTAATACCAATACGGTAACCAGTTGTGCCTTCCAATGGGCCGCCGAATTCTGTGGATTTAAGCTGCGCTGATGACACATTGACTAATTTTACTGTCACCATCGGATAATCGTTGCCATGTTTTCGCCATTTACTTATTTTCCTAATCGAAACCTGCACAGCTTACAAATGTTGTTTACCAAGTTCTTTAATATCACAAATTCGACGCTGCTAACGGCAGGATAGCAGTTTTCAAAATCTTTTAACTCTTGATGAATTGTGCCGTCGGTCAGGCAATGAAAAGATTTCATCATCGGAAAATGAAGCGCTTTGATTACCACCGTAAATGCTGTCATATTTCAACGCGATCTAACTTTCGTTCCATTCCCTCTAGAATCAGTATCTATAGGAATTTCACTGTCCCATATTTAGCGCGCATTTTGACAAACCGTGACCGTGTTTCGGCCGATTTCCTGAGCAACCTATCATAATGTGCTCTGATCATTCCTCGGTGAACTTTTTTCTCACATTTTTACAAGATGATGAGCGTGAATTTTTTCCTGTTTCCCCCCTTCCCACGTTTTTGACTGAAATGTGACATTAATTTTTGTACGTAAAGTCTATACAATGCAATATAATACACTGGAATATAAAAATTTGAAATTTTACATACAAAAACAGCTTGCGAACTCACGTCATACTGTAGATGGGCCGTAGATCGAATAAACCAAAATGGGGCAAAATGCAGCTAAGCAGAGCATTTGATAACTTCAAATAGCGTCACTAATAAATTGCACATAATGGGGTTTTTATTCAACGAATAAGTGGTTTGCATTCATTTTTGGTCGCGCTGCCTGGCTTCTGTTTTGCTATTGATTGTAATTCCATTTGGATCTTACCCACTAAATAATACAAAACAAAAAATCTATTTCGTTCCTTGAAACACTTTGTTTTCGATTTGATTACTTTTTCTAACATAATGCATTGGAAAAATAAAATATAAGCGTTAACGAGGAAAGATAGAATTTTGGGGCAAGACACTAAAACCCGCAATATTTATTTTTGCCCATGCCTGCTCTCCATGTGTCAAAAGTATGTGCTTACGATATTGTTCCTTTGGCAACCAAATAATGTGGTTTCCACAAACAGTGCAGTTCTCGTTTTCTTCAAAGTGAATTTCTCTGCTCATCCTCATGGACATCACCTAAGATCCACCGTTAATCGGTGGATCTTTCAGACGAAACCATTTCGTATCGCGAGCAAATAACTGTCGGTAATTAGTAAGGCAAGTAGGCGATCAAAGCCATCTTTGTGCTCAAAGTGATAGCTTTGTAGATTTGCGATCTGTCGGAATAATCCACTCCAGGGCATTTCCTTTGACGTCCCAAATCAGCCACCTGATCAGTGCATGATACATTGTAAGAATTCGGAGAAGATAACGGGCTATGGAAGATTAAACTGATTATTCATGAATGATTTCACAAAGAACATGGAGTAGTTTACACGAGTGAAATTTTGCCACATTTGAATTCGCATTCCCCGCTTTTTTCCGTTCAAATGACACAACAGCAACCCCGATGTACCGTGAATGTCCCATCACTAAACGCTCTTACTAGTTTCTGCTGGTTTGTCGTTCTTCGTGATCGATCCCATGCACACGCACACACACATACATATCCATGCACGGAAAAAGCAACTTCAGAAACATTCAGGCAGTCGTGATGTAGGTTTTGCGCGCCGTATGATCCACGCACAAATCATCGTGTTCCGAACAAGTTATTTAACACGTGCACTTCCTGATTCTTTGGTTTGGTTGCGCAAAAATTGCTAAAACAAAGAAAACTGATCTGCACGCATGTTCTCGACGATAGTTCAGGATTACATCAGCTTGTTTCCTGCTTCAGAACAGGAACAAGTAGCGAGCATAGCAAAAGTGTTTTTGATATGCGTTTGTTTTAAAATAACATTTCTCTTCGTTTTATTTCATGAGAACTGGTTTGATAAGATGACAGCACTTTATTAACGGGGTTTTCCAAGAGGAATAGCCAGCCATCCACGAAATAAATCTTAGGTTATCACTTCTTGAAATACGCAATACCGGTTATTCGAAATTAGGAAGGCTGGAGTTGTGAAAATTAAAATCATTTATCGAACAAGGACCCGTTTTTTTCAGGGAACGTCAAGTAAGTGTAAAGTGTGAGCTATTTATTTCCGGAAGAGAACAGGTTTCCCCGCACAGGTTGTCTAGCTGGGAATAGTAGCGACGTGAGCACCGCTTTGCTGGCATTTTATTTTAATCTGAAATGCTTTCCAAACCGGATCCTTAAATGAGCACCTGTTTTATCAAGTGGTCAACAATGGTCCACGGCAGGTTGGAAAACGCGTAGAAGCAGTTGTCTGTATTTTGGAAATTCACATTTAATTTATCCCGTGGATTTGGCATGAGTACTGCAAATACTAGGGCATTAAATGAACATGCCCCGTTTATTTAATCGATAATAGACCGCAGTGTGCAAATCACCACATTGGTCCACTGGTCTCTGAGTATTCCTTCTGATTTATTGCGTTTTATGGTTCGCTTCACCCACAGATAGGGTTAAAACCGTGTTGTTTAGCCGTCTGGTTACGTCTGATAAGACCAAAGTTAGTATAACCCTCCATAGAAAGGTACATTCTTACAAAACATGTAACTAAGCGACGTAATCACTTGAATGTTCCGGGTGAAAAACTGGATTGGGTCCTCAGTTACTAATTTTAGTAAATATTAAAAAACTACAAGTTCAAAATGTCTGGTTATTTTTCTAAATGATTTAAGAGTATAGTGTCAGCATCATCTGAATTTGCAGTTGGTAGAAGAAGACCGTAAGAATACTACTATACATTATACGCCTTAATATTTTTGTGTCGGGAATTTGTTAACAAGCTGCGCCTTAGGATTATTGGTGATCATGAACTTGTTTTGTTTAATATAAAGCATCTCTAGAAGATTGCTGTACCGGTGGCGGACTAAACGATTTTAAAGCTATCAACGGCAGAAATATTCGGTGCGATTGCAACCACGGTGAATAAACTTGTTGTTGACTGCATGAAAGGCACCGATCGGGAAAACATTTTCGAACCCTCTCAGATGTAGTAATCCTATGTAACAGTGTCACAGAGTGAGAAATTATTGCAGCATTCGAACATCAGATAACAATTTCGTGCTCCAAAACCGCTGAATTTATTCTGATCGTCAGCGTCCACGAAAAACTGACTATGGTCTGCTTTTGACCTATGATCTGACTTTTTGATTTCTATTTATCATAATCGGACGTCCAATAAATATTATAGTTTTGTATTAAAAACCTGCATTGGCCATTTAAACTTACGTTTTACCGACTAGATATTAAAAGCCCTTTTGGGAGCCACTCCGCTTCCGTAGCTGAGTTTCAAATCTACTTATCGTTGGTCATGTCCACGAGCACGTTCAAGACTACAAACGAAATGGAATTGACTGCTTGACGAAAATAGAACCGAAATCTTCAAAGGCTGACAACAACAACCAAAACTACTACCACAATTCACGCATCTTTGCAGTTCCCATTTCGACAATTATCATATAATATATGCTAAAATAAACGTTCATCAGGGAGCTCAATGAAACGCACTCGATTGTGTATTTGATTTGTTGGCGGTTCAGTTGTTTGCACGGTTGTTTGTCTGATTGTTCCGTAGCAAAAGTTTAACCGCCGTCAAGTGAACTAAGCAACAAGTTTACATCAGAAAAATATGGTTACTTATAAAATCCCTGACTGAAAGGTCAAAACTTAGACGTATGGCGTATAGAAACTCCAAGTTCCCCAATTTGCAGCACTACTATTTTTTCACCTTATCGTTGACTGTCAGCCTGACCATCCAGCCTTTCGTGAAAACTGCTGTTTCAAGATCGAATTATCGCAATCACCATCTCGGTCGGCTCAATTCTAGTTCCATTCCGTGCTGCTTAATCGGGCAAGTATGTTCAAATTCCCTCTGTCCGATGAACAATAGTTTTATTTATTAGTCAAAATCAAAATATCTGGACGGGTCTCTTCAGATTACTGCTCACTGGCCGATTTCCTCTGTCTCTGTAGCTCATCTCCTCTTCGTTCTCCATTTCTGGCGACTCCCCACTTGCCTCAGAGTGCACCATCAAATCAAACCACCTATATTTGTACTTAGAACCGATCACGAATGGTTAACTTTCCATCCTACTTTTCGGTCAGCAACGAAAGGCAGATACGTGCCAATAATGTGCAAATCCTTTATCAGTCTGATCCTTCAATTAAACATTACAATTAAACAGTGAAAACTTTGCGCTTATTGTGGCATACAAATCCTCAGGGAAAACTTCTCATTACTGGTCGCCAACTGTACACAAAGGCTGCATGTTGAACAGTAGTAACTGCCAAATAGTTCAGGGCATCACCTTTTAATCTGTAGAACTCCGAGGGTTCCAGTGAACCTTTTGCTGAGAACAGAAAAGGACTGTTTTTTTAGCACCGCACAACAGCTCGATGAATGCGTACAGGAGGATGATTCCGCATAATTTCTGAGGCACTTCAAGTTTTGTAGCTTTATGTGACTGCAGATCACAAGTCAGTCTTAAGCTGAAGAAGCGCAAAGGAATCAATATCTTTGTTTTCAAGTTTTCCTATGTTTTTCGTGAAAACGTCTTTTGTTTGGAGCGGCAACAGTTCAGCAACGATCGTCCTTAGTTAAAAAAATCATAGGTATATAGATATGTCAGAATGATATCAAGATCACTGATTTCTATACATGAAGACTATACACATAATATACAAGTCAAGGTTGTCAAGTTGTCTGGGACTGAATATCCTTCAGCATCCACAAAATAAGGTGAATTACAAGTAAATTGTAGACAAAAATTCTTTCTATGTCTATCATGAGATTTTATCTGGTTGTTATTTGCAAACGACGAATCTCCCGTTTCACCACCAAAAGTGCGAAAATGTTACCCAGCATTTACTGAGGCACACGAAGATGCACAATTTGTAAGACAGGGATGTATTTAAAACATAAACGACAATCCCGGAATTTGATTCCGGTAACATTTGAAAAGAACCAGAAAGAAAGGTGTCTGCCCTCAAGGGGACGATTGCTTAAAATATCTTGTTTTTCTGTTCTGACCGAAGGCCAACTTTTTGCTACCTGCCTCAACAGCGGTTTCATGTCTCAATTTCAGCGATGAACAGCCCTTCAATCATAAACTGAATTATACTGTGGTTGAATTTTAATTTGTGATTTAAAATTTCTCCCAAATATTTCAGTTACGATCTGTTTCGTTCTGGATTTTTGTTATTCCCCTTCAGACTGGTAACTCTTTAACCAATAGCAATGCAAACAGGAATCAAGACGTCTGACGAATAGCATGGCATACACGTGTAAAAGACCGTTGGCATCGGCGAGATTCCAGGCCACACGTGGACTTAATCCACACATTCAAATCGTGTTCCTAAATTTGCACACTAAAATGTCGTATCTGTGTTCACGGTTTAATGAAAACCTTGAATTTTGATACCCATTTTATCGATACCAGAAACATCCCCACTTCGTTATTAGTCTACCTGAAAAGAAGATGGGCTTTTTGCGCGATTCTAACGGCTGAGTTAAGTCTAAGTACTTTGCCTACAGATATTAGATAGTGCTCTACAGACAAAAGCACCATCATCTTTGACTAAGAAGCATGAAATGAAATGAAACCGCTTAAAATGATAACAGGTTAAGCATGGAAACCATCTGGGCAACAGCCCACTGTCGTGGGTCGGTAGTTAAAGCTTTTAAAACTTTCAAAGGTATGTATTTAATCCACTCGATTATTTCTCGTTCAAGGTATTGTATTTTTGTTTTTTTTTTACATCGGGACGTAAACACCCCAATTCGCTAAAGCGAAGGACAGAAATCAAAGTATGCACTTGTATACATTTGTATGATAACTGGGGTTTGAGTGAGGTGCCAATTATTCACTAACAAAATCCTGATTCATTCCAATAAAATTGCACTGTCCATAGTCTTTCTGCTTCAGCTGGTTCACTTGCCTGTGTTGATCTTTTTGCACATTTTAGTTTGACAGAATTTAATGCGAGGCTGCCGTGCCAAAACAAGTTAGCTACGGTTTTATTGAAACCAGCATGTAACCAATAAGCCAGCTCAACAAGGACAACGGTTCAGTTCGGTTTCTACCACCATAACTCTTGCACTAACTTCCTCCGGTTTCGGTTAGTGCCTCACGACACCATCTGCTCAAACAGAAAGAAAACGAAAAATAGTGAAGTTCGGCTTCAAAATAATAAGTTGAAATTTGTTCAGAAGGAGGACAGTGTTGACTGCAAGAACAACATTCACTGTGGAACTGAGCCATATCAGTTTGTTTCCTACTGTGACCTAGAGGTACTTTATGGGGCCCAATGCGGTAGTTGGAAAGTACCTACAGGAATCAAGCTACCGATTGGCGATTTCAAACCTTTTTCTGTGTCACTGACTGACCACCTCGAGGCGCTTACCAAACATTACTTATCTCGAACAATAGTGTACAACGAGACAGCCGTTTCGTGGGCATGCGCCTGACATGTCGCAATTATTTTAATCTATTCTTATTTTGCGTCTCCTCTAAAGTCTGAATCCTAATACCCAGTACTTTACACCCAACCTCTGAGATACTCGCAGCTTTCTTCTAAGTCATTGAACGCATACTATGAATAAAACGGTATTCAAACACTAAAAGCGTTTACATATCTGCTTTGAATGGTCATGTTTCGGAGCTGTAAAGCAATGCCGACTTTACTACTGCTGAGCATCCCCGACCTAAGATCGATAACCCGCTGCCAGATCGAAGCCACAGGGGTCATAAATTATCAAAGACCAATCATACCTTCTGTATGCGCAAGGACACGTCGTCTGATTTCCGACCGCCAAATGAGATACATATACCCATGTAGCTAAATCTGTCCACCTCATCCAGTTTTTCCTTTGAAAGAAAGAGAATTGGCTAGGAAATAATCGTGTCTCCTAGCAACATTTTACACTTCTAGAGTGCAAAGCACGTCCCAGATATAAGTACACTATCTTTCGGGCGATCGAGAAAACTTGAAACTTGCTCGGCTCTTTGCGCAGTAGTTTAACGTCACCTGTAGATACTAAGTCAGACAGATTCCTGTCTGAGCAAATATCATTGTCACTACTCTTACATGAGGATAGGGCCTTATTTATAACTGTCCCGAATGCAGCATTAACAGAAGAACGTGAAACGGGACAACCCTGACGAGCACCAGTTCTCTTGCTGAATTCGAGTGCAACATCCCCATAAGCGCAAATGTCGCTCTGGTTGTTCGCATACGGAGATTGAAGAGATAAATAAATCCTCCGACATGCCCCTCAGTTGGAAGCACCGCCACAGGACTGCAGGACTGCCTCAATTTTCAAATCAAGGAAAACGGAAATCCTGAGTCCACGGAACATTTGCCTGTGTTCCAATATATCTCACGAAAAGAAAGTTTCGTGCATACAACCCGGAAAGCTACCGAGTAATCGGTGTGGTTCTCATGCATGCATCTTTCGCACATGTTAGATAATCGGTGTAGGAGGATGTCTGCCAGCAGTCTGGATGCAATGCTTACCAGACAAATTGGTCTGAGGTTTTCAAATGAAGAAATTTTACCCTTCTTGTAAATCGTTACCGTCACCGATTCACATCAGTCCTTGAACAGAAATATCTCAAGCATTTTGTTAACTTCAGCCTTAGCAAGGACATGTGCAACATATTCTATTTTTCTGAAATTAAATCAATAAAAAGTCTGTTTTTTCCAGAACACTTAAAAGATGGGTAATCAGCCACTGTTCCTTGCAATTACCAGTTTCTTTAAAAAATCATCCAATTGGGAATTTTAATTTAATGGAGTCTGCAGTGACTGATTAACATTGACTGTTCCTGAAAATGGCGTAACTGTTTCCCACCCGGTCAAACTAATGCACTTCTTTTGATCGTGATTGGCCGAAGCATCCCGAGGCTTCACTCGCAAAGATACCTGCTTCAAGCTTTGAGCGATTTAACCCGTTCACTGTTGATTCACAGCCTTTTGGTAACCTCTTCAAAAAGTTTGGTGAATGGCTTTTCTTTAGACAGAACTGGTTTAGACAACAATAAAAATGGAATTTGCCAGCGTCTAACTTAGAAAAGATGTTAGGTTCTAAAAGTTTTATTCTGATGGTTTTTGTTTCAGCGTCTAAAGAACAAGCTTTCTCTATTTGGCCTCGGTACGCTGAAGTAAAACGTGCGATTTGTTGTCATCTCGACTCTGTCTTCAGTTAGTTTTCGTATTTGGTGACATTACCCAACATTTGTTCGAATAAATGGGCTGCCTAACTTTTATTTTCCGGTCGTCGGTAGTCGGATCTATATTCTGCTGAAGAGTTTGATTGTCCAGTACACACAGTGGGGTTAAAATTAAACAAACGGAAATCATTAAATATTTAATTCATGTTTACCCAGCCGTGGGTGACCTTTACTATTTTGCAAGAATCTACATATTCCCCCTAAACAAAACTATTCACCATGAGGTGGCCACATTCAACTCCCCAGTGTCATGCCAACAAAACACTGTTGTCGTTCTCTATTTTATGAACCCTCCTCTCTTTGCATTTCCGTCACATTCAAACTCTGGAGCAGAGGATCAGAAGAAGAACAGTTTCCAAAACGACTGTCGAACGTCAACACCTTCGAGTTACCACTCATCCTTCGTATGATCCCGTCCACGAAACATGCATCAGCTGAGGCTTGCTTTCCTCGATTCTTGTCTGTGTTTCAGACGTTAACACCCTTGATCAGCCGTTTCCATGGTATCTGACTTTGTTCACACATGCTGGGAAGGCATTATAGTAATTGTTTACAGCCGACGAAACGTTATTTTGGTCACTATATTTAGTTCACTGTCGTAATTCGAAACTATTGGATGCTCACTGAAGTATATCGTCTTAGTCGGAGGAAATGAACACCGCATTCACTATTTTTTTCGCAAAACCACATCACTTTTCACGAGTCATATATTGCTTATGATTGATAAGCCCAACAGCCACTGAAAAACGCAAAGGAAACTGGAGAGAATTCGAGTAGTTTTTTGGTCTACTAGGAATGCCAAGATTAACTGGCGTAATCAGAAACCGTTGCCGTATCTCTTTAATGCAGGCTGACGATATAACACCGATGTTCACGGATGTGAGCACATGCACATGCACAAACAAATGACAAATGTGAGCTCACACCTGCGCAGAAATCAGTCAGTCGGATGATACGAATGATGAGAGTGTTAGCTGAACAATGAAGATAAAAGTAAACTTTTAGCTTATCTAAATCCCTTGGAAAATCAGCTATTCGTGCAATGATTACCGTTCAGTTCTTTTTCTCTCACGATTGTTAACCTCTACTTTTGCGTTCATTTTGGACCGCATTTGGCAGAAAATTAAACGTGCTCACTGACGATCTGGCAATGAAACGTGCTTCATTTCAAGCGTGTCTTTCCAATAACAGTGCTTTTGCTAACACCAAATTGATCCGATGAGTCGATCTTTAAGTGCAGTTTAGTTTGGAATTTATTCCAATATATTCTCTCACAAACGAATATCATTTTGATGAAGATATTTCGACTTAATCAATTTTTCCATTACAAGAACTAGGCACTCAATCCTGCGGTTGTTGCTTTGTCAAGAGGTAGTGGATATCGAGGATAAATTTCAATGCACCAGTTAAATGTCATCATTTGAAAATTTTAAATTAAAATTAAATGATATTGATTTAGAGAAATAGCACAAAGTTAGTCGAGAAATTTAGAGATACTCGCATAGACAAATTGCAAATTCTTCAAAGCCTCACCCACCACTCTCAGACCCCAGCAGACTAGCAGCATCCAGTTCACTGAAGAGTACTAAGCACGTAGAGGACTGCTTTCGATCTTTGTCTCCTCAGTTTTAGCAAAATTTGGAATACTTTTTATGAACAACACTTCGGATCAAATGCTAATGAGCAAGAGCAAACTCAGCTGACCAGCATACGTGAGGCAAAACTTCAGCCTGTCCATAACAAATTGCAACACCCTTGAAACTAGCAGAACCGGCCACTGAAAAGGAAACCATTTACAGCGAAGCAAGATTCGCAACTCGGTATCTCCCAAGTTATAATAAATAAAAGCGAAAGAAGCTTCAAAAATCGATTAAAACCTGACACTTCCGAGTGGCTTTTCGCGTTGTTATTGCATTTGATTTGACAAAAGTATATGGCTGCTGACTATAAGAACGGTGTGCCCAGGTAATGAGAAAATTGTTAATGATGCTAACGCCCTCAAGAGTTACCTACAAGGTTTTTCCTATTGATACAAAAAGAAGCTCAGCACTGAACAGTTCCGGCGGTACAGGAACGAGCCACTCGGACAATGTAAAATATCTGACCCTGCCCTTAAACTTTCCCCATCTAAATATACGATGGTCGTCTTTAAACAACTATAGCAAGTTTTGCCAAGGATCCTTGAACTGCTTTCGGATTTTGCTGTTCCGTTCATTAAAAAAATCGCAAATTCGTTGTATTACGTTTAGCGACGGATGTTATCTGTTTATTATTAAAACAATGAAAGGCCCGATTATTATTGCTTTCTTGTAGTGATAATATTATTATTTCAGAATAAGGGATAACTTTCCTGTCGAACGTAAACATTTCTGTTCTTTGACCATTTTATTATTTCGGTGGTACATCGGAACTTAACAGTGAATTCAGTTTGGACAGGGAGGGCATTTAAAGTCCCTGTCGAACAAAAACATTATTCCATGCAGCACATGTTTCTTTCATTACCAACATTCTGTTCTGTCACCTTTTATGCACGAACCACGCATGAAAGCAGAATGAAAAGACAACAATTTGTCTATTGCATTTGCGAAACAGAGAAGTGGAATTTTCCAAAGGTAATCATTTTCGCAGAAGTCACTGGGCAAAAAACAACAGAATATCTGTGCCCATAAAATAAGGAAGCTGATTTTATCCTAACCTAATAGCAGTTTTGTTTATTTGGACTAACAGATAACAATAGAGAGCTCGATTTTGCGTTTTTGCGACACCATTAGCTAAATAATAATCTTTTATTGTGAACTGATTTCCTCCATATGGTTGTCGGTTTTGGTAGTTGATACCTGGAAAAATGGTTAACAAGGATACAGGATGCATTATCTTGTTCCTGTTTGACTTGTTGCAACAGACCATATCAAGTAATCATTAGAAGTATGAGAGATTTTATGAGAAAAACTTCAGTGGGCAACCACATCTCGTTATATCAATGTTATCATCTAAAAACCTTCAAACGCTGGATTTTCTTGCAGTTAACAAAGAAGATGACCTAGGTCAAGTAACTTAGCTTGTTCCCGGAATGGAAAATTCCAAATATCACTGATTCACTACTGATACTTCTCTCCGTCATGCTTAGTTTCAAAAGATTTCAAACCAAACTTCTTCGTTTAGTTTTCTCATTGCGATTGTAACAAATCGCATTGTGGATAAACAATAACATTTTAAATGTTTTGCACACTAATTCGAAAAGTAATCAATTAACTTTGTGAAACACGATTAGTTTTCGACTGCACACACCGGAAGTGAATTGTCAGTCGCTGTCTAATTTTCTACACGAAAAAATCTACACTCCATGAAAAATGTCGCTCCCGATTTCCTTCGATTCGCTTGTTAGCGTTAAAATGAAATCGAACACGAAATGTGCTCTTTACTACCATCTGCTGCATCGCGATACACTTGGACAGGTTTTTTTCCCCAGTAGCACCACTGTTCACCTAATTTACCCAATTTTCGGCCCGATTGATTGTGAGGCTAAATTGGGTCATCACATGATCCAACATTCTTTTTTGCAATCGGAACCCTTGTGAAACTCATAAGCATACTGTTTGTAGAACTGATTCATTTCCACTGAGAATCATTCATTCCACGTCTACCATATATGCAAAGCGATGTATAAAAGGGGCAAAATATTCAGTATACTCTCGACTCTATCTAGGCTGTTGGAGATAGAACCTTAAGGTCTACGGCCAAGTAACAATATTCAACTAGCACCATGTTGTTGAATTAACAGAGTCATGAGTGGACCTATTGCATCTTGTGACATTTCGTGGCTGTTCTGGTAGCAATGAAAAATAATTACAAGCGATCGACATAAAATGTCTAAATAATCGGATTAAAAACAGGTGTATACGTGAAACATTGCTCTGAACCACGTGACAATGTGTTTTGACTGGCTGCAGAAATTATCATTTTCTCCTAAACCTATTAACTTGTGAAAATGACTACTCCTGAAAGTGTTTATCAAACAAATCGCGGGTCATTTTTGGTAAGGCCCAATTTTCCCTGTCCATACTGCAACCAGCTAAGCTGAATGTCGCTTCGTCTCCTTTCGCGCGAAATCATGTTCAAGAAGCGTGCATTTACTTTTTTTAAATGTAAGAAACTGCACTTTCGCTGGCAGAAACCTTGGCATGTACATGTTTGGTTTCATCAAAATGATTCCGGGAGAATGTGAGAAAATAGACTGGATAGATAGATAAAAATTAACGCAGTTAATTTTCGGAACAGTCACTCAGAATCTTGTAATATCAATTTCATGCTCCTCGTAAAAGCATTTGCTGTCTACATAACTAATGAATAATGTAAAGCTCAAGTATATGTTCCGGTGTTTTATGTGGACAAATGAAACCGGCCGCCTCTATTGAACTTGTCTCTTCCAGTCATCGTCTGTTCTCCTCCTCGTCCCCGCCTTCACACCCGACCGGCCGAGTGGAGAAGCAAAACGATTTTTGGACAGATAAGGATTAATACTATTTTGTTCAATCGTATGACAGACTGAAAATGGCAAACCTCACCAGGTAGCGTCTTGGCGGCATTAGTGTTCGATAGATGGCTGAATGGGTCCAAATGTGATAAATGTGACAAATGTGGGAACAGACAAACAAACGTCTAGGCAGATAAACAGGATTGTCGAAACCTAACTCAAGTTCTTGAAAAACAACCGTAAAGTGCATTCGAACACCCGCAAGTTGTCGTGATTTGTTTTCGACAATAGAATAGGATGACGTAAACCTGATTTCTGACAAGTCATTCATTTTATGACAAATTAGTTCTTTGCAAAATAATTTATAGCTCCAGAAAGCATTAGCATCTCTCGTTTGAATTTTTCTCGCATGATGAAGGTGTTGTGCAATCGACAAATTTCGTTACAGGCAGTAACCCATTGGTCAATATCCTGGAGATTTGACGTCATTGTTGTGGATTGGAATCCTCCCAGCACGGCTAACTTTTCCTTTCAGTAGGCAACGATCGATCACGAGCAGCACCTTTTCTTTGATAATTAAACCACCGGACCTATAAAGATAATTATAACGGTGTCACTCAAAACATGGGACTGATAAGGGGAAACGGTTTTGTGCCATAGACAGGCAAGAATTACTCAGGTATGTTCTAGTCATCCGGCTGGTTTGTGCATTCAGTCAGCTATATAATAGGAACTCTAGAGGAAAAAACCATAGCCTGTAGAAGAATAGTGACGAATGTTCCAATAAAGACATACGAGTGTGAAAAAACGGAAACCGTTGAATAGCATAGTTTTGGTGTTATGAATGAAGAGATTTTTGAACTCAGATCTAACTAATTCGCAATTCATCAGCAACCAAACAAAACAAGTTGCTGGTATCTACTATTCTCGGAAATGCTAATCATTGTAACATTCACAATGGAGACAATGGAACAATCAAGGTGGTCTTTAGAAATCACTAGTAACACATCGTGTTTAGCTTTGTACATCCCACTGCAAGTGAATCTACCATACCTGCAAGCGACGTAAACAGTAAAGTCGTCACTGAAGGTTGTTACCATAACACCATTCGAATGGCAAATAATCGTCCGAAATATACATCAGACTTCTGGTATTAGGGATGTCACTTACGCTGATAATAATTGGGAAACTAGTCTAGTAGGCCAGCATTTTATGCATGCCATTTTATTCTACACTATCTTATAACACAGGGGCACAGTAGAGAGAGCCAGTAGGAAATCTAAAGCAACAAACCTGAGAACGCGCTTTTGGAGAGCGAAGCAAATGAAAAAATTCCGAGTATTGTGAAAAGCACCGCTGCGACATATCTGGTTTGAAGATGCCAAGGAATTTGACTATTTCAGGTAAACGTGCCAAAGAATCTCTTATCATCAAACTATAGGAACCCAATCCGTTAGAGAAAGCTGTTTAACAAATATGTTCATTGTTATAGTTTGTGGAAAAATTAGCCATTACTTCCATCCAGATAGTTTTGAGAATATCCTTCTGCATCGATGTGATGCCCACAGTCAAAGGTTACAGCTTATTTCAGCAAACAAGGTAAGCAAATCTAACTTGTATCATTGAAGAAACAAAAATAGAATACGTTAAGATGTATAACTTTTATACTAACGCATTTCACTGGCATTTAAACCAAGCATTTCATGAACGGTTTCAATGGTGCGCGCTATTTTTATGTTTATGAAAGTTCCCTTGTAACGATCGAACAACAACCACCGATAATTCTGTGTTCTTCATAAAACACTTTTATATTACTGCATTTCACTTAGTACAGTTGAAGAATCTTGTCAAAATTTCGCTCTTTATTGTCTTTGATTGGTATTCATTGCCTCATGTATTTGCACCGTTCTGGAAAATTGCACGTTCATGAAACCTCATGAAGAATCCCTCCAGCGGTCGAGGCAATTCCAATAACTACTTACTGCGACTGCAAAATCGTTCAAAGCAAATGTCACGTCAATGCGTTTTCAGAAGACTCGCTGATTTAACACCAGATGATGAAAACTGGCACATTGCTGCTAATTGACAGACTGTCAATTTTTGCATATATATCTCGGTTCTTCTTTTTATGTACAATCTACTTTCCACCTCAAATGCGTGATCTATTGCATGTACAGCAGACAAGATTTACTTTCTTCCTAGACGCCCTGTCCAGAAACACAACGTGCAGTCGAATGTCTTTAGGACACTAAAAACGAAATGGAAAAACCTGAATGTGACAAGGAGGATAAGTGTAATTGTTTTCGATTCCACCTGCCAGCTTAGATGGGAATGTTGCTAGGATTGCCACCGATTTGTCGAATATAGTGCGGTACTCCGGCATCTGGCTCATGATTAATGGATCCAGTGTAATTACGGGAAATCTAACAGAAAATAAGCGTCTTTGAAATAACAAGTGAATCTGCATTCATTACACGATCGGCTGACGACTGATACGTCAAACGATTTGAGTACGTCCTTCTTGTTTTCTCCCTCGATCACCCTTCACCCTCATCATTCAAGCGAATGATTTTGTGCATTCGGCCCTAGGACACCGCTTTACGGTCTCCAATCACTGGGGTACGGGAAGCTCTTCAGACGTAAATCCATATTTGATGACGGTTTTCTCTGCATGAGCTAATTACCGACAGAAAAGACGTTTTTCAAACAAGTAAAGAACGCTAATCCTTCAATTTAAGTAAGTGAATCGCGAGGCCTTCTATTTTAAATTAGCTGTTCTACACCCATCAGTGAATGATTTGTGTCGTCAAATGAACATATAAGGAGGGGCGACAACACGTGGATTTGTCAACTACCTGTCTTCTTCATTCTTCAGTCAGCTTACCCAGGATTTCACCTGTCAAATCCACCAATGTGTGAACAAAAACATTGTCTGTGAAGTTCTCATTTGTTTACCGGAACTTGGAACCTAGAGCGAGACTGAATTTAAACCAGTTCAATATACCTTTGAGAAGAGACAATAAAATTCAAAAATAAAGACGATGTGATCCAACATTTAACCTCATTGTAGTCGCAGTTATTTACTGACATTGATAACAATTTAGCTATACATATTTCATGACCGAGGAGCTTCACATATACTGTTTCGCATGCAGTTGAAGCCTACGAAACTTTTGAGATGGCCGTCTGAATTAGTGTCCGCCACACATTTTGTACTCGATTGCGTCTGCCTAGAATCTTATTTGAATCGTGGCAAGCGTGAGACGTACTACTGAGAAGATGGCCTCTGGCTTAAGTTTCTTGACATACTTAAGGGGACCACATTACAACCCAGAAATTGGGAAGAATTACTGTCCCAGTCAATTTGCGGACATGAAAGATCTCGACAAATCAGTTCTACCGGGATCTTGATGCACTTTGCTATCGTCAGTTGAATAAAGTAATCTTTGAAGTAAAACTCCGCAAATTTGCATCCCTAAATAAACTCAGCATACGCAAATTTTGTTGTGTGTCCAATACATATCAGCTTACACCCGAAACGCCACTAACTTCAGCATGTTCACTGATTTTGGCTGAAATGGATAAGAGTTAACCGGTATACCTTCATCCTGGATTGAGAACAAGGAATTTCGACAAGCTTTTTCGGGGATAACAGAAAACAATTATTCACGGTGCAATAATTCATTTGATTTTTTATCTCTGAAAGATGACTTTGTTGATGTGTGCTTCTGAGAGACCACAAAAAAGGTAGCCATAAAAGGAAGACGTCCGCAAGCGTTGATAACTCTTCTGTTGTGTCCACAGATGCGGGAATATGGAAACCACATGTTCTGGGGTTTTGCTCCGTTGCCAAGGGAATAAGTGACAGGTAAGCAACTAGCGCTCAATTAGACTTGAGTTACTATGACAGCGATGGAAATTTCGGAAAACAATGAGTCATTTGATTGTTTTGATCGCACTAAAGGATCAAGATTCGGTTCTTAAAAAAGTTGTCGACGAGTTCACTGTTAAGGTTATAACACGGAACCAGTCATTCAGTCTCTCTTCTCAAGAAATTGTAATACCGCAAGCTGGCAGGTCTCCTTCCTCCTCATTAAAATGAGTTCACTTTGGAAACCCAGGCTTCTGAAATCAAATTAAATGGAGACTATATCATGTTTTTTTATATCTTTCCCTAACGTTCTCATACAGAAAAACAATTAGCTGCGCAAGGCTGTTTATAAAAGGGAATCTTTTTCTGTTCAATTTTAGATTGATTCATTGTTAGAATGGGTCGATAAAACAATGTGCCTTGCGTCATCACAGGCCTCAATTATTTGGTCGTGCATCGTTTACACGCAAACGATCTCACTTTGATAGAGCAAAGTGGTAAATGCTCGCCGACGTAAATTCGAAGGTACTGATAATTCCGCATTCACGTTCACAAATTCCGGAAAAATGAGTTACCCATTAGGGTTAAACTTTTTGTAATTAAGAAACAATGTTTTGTGCGATTCTAATAAGACTAACTCACTTTTCAGATGAAAAAAGCAAAATAGCTGATTTCCGTAGTTTTCGAAATTTCAACAGCTACTCCTTCTTCCATTAACTCCTCTGAAGAAATGCAGACAGTTCGGGTTGCAAAAGCAATAGGATGTTAAATTGATAGACAGTTGTTTGAGTAAACTTTTCTCTCATTTAAATTTCTGCATTTCCAAATCTGTACATAAAGATAGACAAAAGAAACACGTATTATCAGCTGGAAAATAAAAGACAGGTACATTCGGTAAAATGTTCGGTTAAACCATCGAATACTTTAAACTACTGCACATGGGTTTCAGAGCTACTGGGAATATGACATAACCACGGTAATGATTAAAATGTGTGCATTTATTTCCAAACTGGACTTTTCAATACCAGATCCCATTTCTTCAGAAAGTGAAAGAAATGTCTGGTGAACATTGTTTCCATCCTACCCATTTGAATAGTTCTTTATGTGGCCTAGAGACTATCTGCGCGAACGAATTGCATTAGGCAAAATTTTTACGTGAATTTTTCCAGTCACTGCAAATTCTATTCTGATTAATTTGCTGTTCCATTGTCCCAGTGACTCAACAATTACCCTGTTTTTACCTTTGAAACAACGCCGTCGGTCATTTTTCCAGTGAGGGGAATAGTAACACTGAATAGGATCTAAAGAACGTGCTTCCTTATCTCCAGCTGCCTTGAAATAATATAAGTTGTCGGATGCTGTTTCATTTAGCGGTACTCACGAAAGTGAATGTTCACTGAATCAACTCAAGGCTAAAATCACCATCCACGGTAGAGCGGTATTAGAACATGTGCTGGTCGATCAGAATGGTGTCGG
Organism: Fasciolopsis buskii; assembly: GCA_008360955.1. Classification (NCBI taxonomy): domain Eukaryota; kingdom Metazoa; phylum Platyhelminthes; class Trematoda; order Plagiorchiida; family Fasciolidae; genus Fasciolopsis; species Fasciolopsis buskii. Next base: position 89,693 of record LUCM01010261.1, on the reverse strand, counting down.
ATTGGCTGCGGCCCGAGGCGCAACATTGCGGACGCGTGTTGCTTAAGTAAAATATCCACAAAATCTTCCAATCACTCCGAAACAGGGTAATATTATATCTGCTTCTGGTGTAAAGTGTAAGAATTATATGCTAATTGTTTGGCACTCGCATTCCATTTGGAAGGAAATAAAGAATTTTCATTGTGATCCCAACTGTGAAATACCCAAAAAGAACCTTCCAGTTTGCCGACAGCTTCTGAAAAGCCTTTATTCTCGGAATGCAAAAAAATGGACTTACTTCATCAATTCACTATGACTTTTGGTGTCATTTTATTGATGATAACTGTTCATATTAGCAGTACAGGACAGGCATCAACGTAGATTAAAAAACGTTAGTCAACTCATAAACAGATGAGTAAGTTTAACTGACAGAAACTTCAAGTTTATTTCTTAGGCTTTACAGCACCCATTTGGATTCCTGTATTAGTTGCTTGGGATAAACACTAAAAACTAATTACTTCATAAATAATCTTCGTTACAAACCAGACTATTTCGCAGTTACCTCTAATAACAAGTTTTATCAGAAGTATAATAAGTAGAACCCAACGCAACCATTTTGCAGGCAAATCAAACTAAACTGTAAATTTTTAAACACAACGCTTCGAAACCTGAACTGTATAGAAACATTTGTCATATTTGATAATATGACTGTCTACGTGAAAAGTGGAAAGTCATTGCTCGTTTGATTATATCCACTTGATTTAGTTTTCATCAGCCACAGTCAAAGTTAAAGTGGGGAGCTCTCCCAATAGATAGTCGTTTGTTTTATCTGATCACCACACAAAAATTTGAGCTTATCGATTTTAATCGCATCATTTTCCGATTGTAACCCAAGGGAATTCTCTAGAACTTACGGATTGTTTCCGACACCACAACTGACAGTATGTGATGATCGTTTTGTTTCCGTTCTTTGGGGCTCCTAAAAGCGAACCGGTCGTTAGCAAAACAGGACGGGAGAAAATTTCAAAAGGTTTGTTTTTATAAACGAATAACGGATATAAGCGCAACCAACCAAACTGACCATCAGAACAAATGTTTTACGTAAATACCTATCTCGGTTGCATTGGGTAACACGGAAGCTTTTACTAACGCGAGTCGGGAATGAGTGTAATTACGCTTTTTAATTGTGGCTTTTGTTAGTTTTAACAGGAAGGGATTCGAAATCCCAGATGAGTGAATAATTATTGAGCAAGATGTTGTGACCGGTTGATGTCATTGTGTTCGATAACTGGCATCACCTCTAGTCTTCTGCTCTTTACCGTTATTTGCCGTCTAGAACAGTTTTTTACCGCATGTACAAATAATCTTTTGCGTCAGAGGTCGAACCCACGGAAAGACGGATAACTTCATGGATAGCTTACAGTATTCGAATCAGAGTTAATCTGGACTCGTGCTGCGGGTATCAGTGAACAACGAAGACGAAACATGGAGTATCTATCCAATAATCCATTTCTACGAAGTACACAACGGTAGTTCCTTCCACTCCATGTCTTAGAGAGCAAGGGTTAGGTGCTTTTTTTACTAACTACCTTGTCATTTGACCTAAATTTAAACGGAAATGCACACGAATTACTGAATACTCAGTTATGCATCAAAGAAAACCTCTCCTTGTTTCGGCATTGAAATGCAAATGGTGATTAGACAAACGTCAGTCTTAAGTGTATTTTTCATGTTTCCTTTTTGTTGTTAGGGCATACTCAAAAATAAGAGCTTAAAAGAATTCCTGGATATTCTTTTGTACCCTTACACCATGTACAGTGGTTGGCATGAAATCGTGAGCACTTGAAATTTTACGCTTCCAAAAGTACACTGTCCTCTGGCAATGACTACAAATGTGAACACGGTCCGTGAAATTTTTACCGGAAAATATAAAAAAGCAACACACACGAAAACCTTGTTGCAACGCAACGTTCGCTGCAATCCAGCCTCTTTAGAACAGGTGACAAATAAAAAATACCCAGACAAATGGGACTACAAACAGTACTCCCGATTGGTGATTTCCGGACAGGGCACCAATCCAAACCACCTTGCCGTTGCTAAACAATTGCGTGTTTGTGCGTCATTTCCATCGGATCGGAATTTACTTGTGCGATTTTTTACGGGTTTAGTCGAGAATAAAAACACTTTAGTTCATGCCCTTAAATTCATTTTCACGATCTCTATATCGATCAAAGTATTATACTAACTTTTGTTTAGCTTTCTATGGCATCCGAAAAATTGAGAGATCCATTCCATCTCCTGAGTGGAAACACAAATTTTTTCAATAAATCAAAAGCTACTCATAAAATCATCTCTTTCAGTCTTTTGACTCCTTAAAAACCAAAACAGACTTTCCAATTTTGAAATGATTTAAAACGTTCTTTTAGTCATTATGCCCCTCGTCTACACTGCTGCCTAGCAGTCGAATTCCGGTGTGTAATAAATACTTTAGAATAGAACAACACAAAAAGCGTCTAGGACAGCAAGGACTAAAAGTAAAAGATTCATTGGCATGCGGATGCCGAGTTACCACATGGTGAGTTTAAAAAACGGGTTAGATTGTTTGACGTGTTGTCCGTTCCCAAATATGCGTTTTGAAATAGAACTACTTGAAAATACAATCTTTATTTTCTCCATTTAAAATGCTCTCAGATAAGGATAAAAAATATTTGTTTTTCAATATTTTGCATATGGAGTTTTATGGCACCAAGCAATGCATGTTATTCACTGGATGACATGAGTGTTATACTTTTTACTAACCTGACAACCTGGCGACACCTGACAGTACTATTGTACTTCTCATAAGTGGATCGATAGGAGATACACAGTCGATTAAATTTGCTCTTTTAAACTTATTTTTGATCGAATTCTAATTGCTGAAACCCATTTTACGCAAAGCTCCACTCGAACGGACTATTTAGCGAGATTTTATGCGAAAGCTTTTGTTTAAAAATTTTAAATGAAATGAAAATGAGTCTTTCCACTCTGATTACATTTCTGTCAGGAACATAGTCTTTCCGCTCACATTTGCATCTCACTCTCATTGAGGTAATCGTAGCTTAGCTAATAGGAAAATCCAAACGAACGTAGGAACCATTCCGGTGTTTAATGAGAAAGTGACGTAAGCCTGTTTTTAGCGTGATGTATGTGAATTGCAAGTTCCTGAACATTCATCCTCCAACTTCCGCTATTATGTCGATCTGCAGAGTGAGATGCCCTTTGTGGTTTCAGAAACCCAACGTGCTTACTTGTAACGACGACTGGAATATCCAAACGAATAACATCATTTCAGTTAGGCAAATAGAAACATTGCACGTGACATCCTCAGGCTGACCTCGTGAACATGATTTTGTTCAAAAATAGAATTCTCATTCCAAGAGCGTGAACTTCGCATGCATAAAATCACGTCAAACAAGGTGGGCAGATGTTTCCTCAAAAATTCTTTATTCCGATGATTAAGAAGTAGTTCCGTTGATTTCACCAAGAAAAACAACCACATGATGTCCAACAAAATAAATCATCGTAGTTTTCAATCCCTAGTGCAAATTTGTTCCAGACATTGGCGCTAGGTTTCACAAAACTCTATACATCGGAATAAAGCCAAAAACCCATTGTTATTTTTTGAAATTGATAATAAATATTTTAACTGCCAAAGACAAAATTTGTAAATATCATCCTGACATTCGATTTCATTTGACTTCAATTTATAGTGGAAAACATTCTACCTGGTTTCATTCCAGTCGTGACTCCGGTTTGTTGAATAGACGCTCTGGAATTGTGCTCACGTAAGCCTAGCAAGCAAACCTTCAACAAATTCTTCAGTTTGCCTGAAGAGTCTTATATCGAGCAAAGATATTATTAATCAGACAACAAGCAGTCATTCGTCTGTTTCATTTGCCCCAAATGCACAACAGCTGGGGATATGGGCATACATTTCTCCATTATGATAAGACTCAACTTATCGATTGAAAACTTTTCGAGCTATGTGACCTTATTGTGAACTAGTTCGAATTATGGTCACCATTAATTAGAGGGTTCGAACCTCAGTAAATTTAACGACATTTGTGATAATATCTGTTGCATTTCCTAGCCATTTTATCTCTTTCATTGTGCGCAAAGAACCTCTTCCACTTGTGATTTATACGTGGCTGTTGACCAATTTATTGATTTTTGTTCAAATGAATTCAGTGAATAATAGAAAACCTAAAAAATCCAGATGCCCCAGCCGAACGCGAACAACGATTTCAATTTAAACAAATTTGTATATTTCTCGTGAAGATCTTATGTCCACCCTGTCAGATCACCCGATCTTATTGTACCGAACGAAGAAGTTTCGTTGTTTTACTGTCCACGTCATTTCTGTTTCTAGTAGACCAGCGGAGCATTGTTAGCTAAATTTGTGGCTACCAACGACTATGAGGGGCAGTTTTATTTCTTCTCCCAAACCCTGTGTCACTCGATCATGGGGTGTTTTTTGGAATACTCGTAAAATATGAGTGAACCGTTAACCTCGACTACTACAGTTCATTACTGAACGGGAACTTCCTATTCACACACGTATCCGACAGCAATCCTTTTAGTAAAACTGAGAATCATTTTTGCTGCGGTATTGAAACCAACATAAAAAAAACAAATTTCGTAATTGTAGATCCATGGCAACTCCCAAAAATCATAAGACGGTGAAGAAATGGATTTATCTGTTCACATTCCGGTCTACCATAACTTGTAGATTCATCGATTCCCTACCATCTCAAACTCCAGGTGCTACAGTTTAGTGATTCACAAGACTTTGCACACATAAGGAGAAACGTTTTGAGATGGTTGTCGGTCGCAAAATGATCAAACATTAAAAGACCCTTTGTTGGATACCAAGAAAAAACAGACATGTTCTCCTGTGCCGCTTGTTTAACGGAAAAGTTTACTTAACTCTTAAAAGAACGCTTGAAACATGTTCAGTTAATCACATCGCATGTTTACGATTGACGCAAATCCTGTCTGTAATTTCTGCTTAAAAGACTAGTAGACCATTCCGTCCTAACAATCAAAGCTTAAAAATAAAAATCTAGTTACCTCAAACACACATTCTTTCTAGCCTATTCACTGCAAGTGATTCAAAGAATCAAAATGCTGGTTGTTGGAGGGTTTACTGAGAAGCATCGAATTCGTATACTGTCCTACCATAGGTTATATTTTTTAGCTTTACCACGTAACTAAGAGTAATCGTAACACTCAGATCGTATTTGTGAACAGTAATGACATTAATCTCCTCTTTCACCCGTAAAGACCGGTAGTATGCAATGGAAAACGAAAATTATTTGATTGCCGCTAGTTTTATTTAAGTTGTTTCCTACCAACTGAGCAACTGGACACTGCCGTGGACCGGTCGCCCTTAGTTCGACTTGGTTTCTGACAAGATATATATAACAAGATTACTTTATTAACTCTGAAGTGAGCATATATATTTTGAACTGTTAACCAAAACGAATTTCATCATATTTAAAGAGACTTTTCTTCCACGGATTGTTGATCATTCTAACTCAATTCGAAAATTGCTAGTTAGTATTGACTACTGCACCGGTGAATAGGTGGCAAACGTGTCAAAACTACTCAATTATCGAATGTGTCTCTTGTAGCTACGATCTGTCCTATTCACACTAATTTTATTCACAACTACCAGGCTAGTGAAAATTTCTCGACAATGAAAATGACAGCACACATGGGGCGCATTTTCTTTTTAAATTTGAACCGAATGCAGTTTAGTTCATTAACTCGCATGTGGAGATGTTCGCCTGAACAAAGCAAATCATAAACAAACGTAATGGCGTAGGACACAAGAAATAATATTTAACTAGATGGTTGTAAAACCAGACATCGAATTACGTTATTGTGGTTACAAGTAGGCTAAATCTACTTTTCCCATTAACGCATTCACATAGATCTAGTACACTAAAACCCATACAAGACTTTCAATTCAATCCTTGAGAAACCTCCAACTATTCTTTATGACAGTGTCTAGCCTCACCAGGGTAACTGCCCTTCTTTATTCAAAGTCGTATCATTCACAGAAACAGAAAAAAAACAAAAACGATTTGCGTTTGCTGAGAAACAAATACCATAGCACTGGTTAAAATTGTAGCCTGAGACTGCAAGATCTTTCGTCCCTCTGGAGAAAAGCGCAAGCTTAACACTACTTGTGACAAATTTTATGCAATAAAACTCATTCGGTTTTCCTGGTTTGCATAAACGCCACAATTTTGCAAACCTAGACATTAGCAGGCTCCTGGACAATCTCTTGCATTCTTGAATAAATCGATCTGTGAGCAAACATAGTGTGAAACTTTGAGATAGAGGGAGAAGGTGGTTCTAAGAGGACGTCGTTTGCAAAAGTTCATCAACCTGTCTGTCAGATTCAATCTTGAAAGTTTGGTTACCCGAATAATAATCAATCAATCAAACCTAACGGTCTTCGTTCAATGAATTGATTGCGAGAGAAACGTCGTTTTAGCGTTCACTGGATGTCGAATTAGAAGGTGTTGTTCAAACCGAATCAGCCAGGAAATGGACCGAAAATCAAGACGATTTCAAACTCAGGTGTTATGTAAAATCCTTGAACAACTGAATATTTCACTAATCTAATTTTTGTTTTTTCTTAAACTGACAAAAACCTGGGCTGCTTTGTTCCAAATAAATTTGGTTACACTAGTCATCCCACCGGTAAAGATAAAAAACATTTTATTCATCACGTAGGTGTTTGTCAAAGTGGAGCAAAACTCTGTCGTTCACCCAAAATCCAGCAGCAAAGTGTTTCCAATCCACAATTTAGAAAAAATGTTCCGTATTGCGGACATTTTTTGGTATGTTTTCTTGTACATCATCGTTCTGTTTTCAGCTTATTGGGCAACCTACACTGCATTTTATTCAGGTGTTCCCATTTTGTGCAGGCAGTCCAATTCAACTGAGTTCTAAATCGCTTTGACAAGTTCCACGAAAACTTGGGGCTCATAATATAAAGCCAGGTTTAGAAAGTTGGCAAAGCTAACCTGAATCTTGAATGACTCCAACAAGAAGAGATGGCTCACGAATTTTAGACCACCGACGATTCTTTCACTATAAGTTCATCTACTTCCGCATAAATTCCCGCCTGGCAGAATGCTATCGAATCCTTTTGGAACGTGCAATTCAGTCCTGGCGATAGAACTACAATGGTCGATAGCTTGGTTGCCATAGTATCCAGACTTTTGCTATCGAACCTCTTCGCAAGAGGTTGTGTCAAAGCAAATTGCTGTGCATAATTTAAACTGCAATAAATGCTTGCTGCCATTTTTTGACAGGTTTCAAACTCCACTTACAACAAAGCAGGAGAAATCCTAATTCGTTTATGTATCATGGTGCGATACGGCTGAGTTTTGAATTCCTCATCTAATATAATGCTTTGAATGATGATTGGGGAAAAATTTCCTTTGAAATTCGAAGAATGATTATACCTTGCCATCAGGTTTGTATTTTGCTTACAACATGGCGATTTACTATCGGAGCTCTAAGTTTGATCTATTGAAAACTTTCGTACTTGTACGCCACCCAGTATTTTACTGTTGTGGTTGCCGGTCTAACGGTGCTATGAGTCGCCGTGGCTATCGGTTGCATTAGTCTATCTGAGTTTCGTTTGCGGACTGTTTGGAGAGACTGTCGGATATTCGTTCAGAGCGATAGTTTCAAAGATATACCTGCTTATAGAAACCACCCGACTCTCTGTATTGTGAATACAAAATGAAGGTAGAAAATTAAAATGCATATGAGCTACTTCAAATGGTGGCACTTAATTAAACTGTTTCAATGTGCATGAATGTGTGCACAGAACTCTCACCGTTGAGATCGGAATGTTCGTACAGTTTCTGGTCTCATTGCAACGGGATAATGATCAGAAGCTGATACGCTGATTGTTTTGATAGAGTAGTTCAAGGTTAGCACCTGCCTGAATGTCTTGCAATATTATCCTCTGCCTAAATGAACATCTGCAAAATTTGATTATTCCCTAAGCTGATGACATTTATCCTTCATGAGCAGCTTTCGTTAACTTGGTTAAAGGGGCTCTCGTAAAGCGTTAGGGTTTCCGGTACTACTGTGGACAATCTTTGGGGGATGTTACCACTGGGGATAACAAGATGGATAGCCTCAGACTATCAATTGCTTCCACGAACGTTTCGATTTTAGAACACGTGATAATATAAGTTCACGTCAGCATCCTTTCTCCAAACATCTGCAGGGTTTTCAAACTTTCTGATTAGAGCAGTCTGAGGTTGTGCTCAGTGAAGCGAGGTTCTCGTTTGCGTTACTCAGTCTTTTTGTAGTCATTTCTTTTGATGAGTGACAAAGACAGCCATAATGAGGCTGTAACTTAACATGTCCTGATTGCCGGCGTCCCTATAAGAACCAAACGGCACCATAGGATGGCCGTCCTCAAGCCAAAACTTTGATCATATCTGGAAGGTCGGTGGATAGTTCTAAAAGAGCTGCCTTCTTGCCCTCCAGAATAAGGTTGATCTGAGTTGGCAAATTTATCATAAAAATGAAGGGCAGAACACATGGTTTCCGTAGACGGGGTTCAGTATATTCTCTCCCCGTTTTTTGCTTACATTTTTGTTGCTAGAAAAAGTGACTGTCTGAGAACCCTAATCCTTCCTCGGCTTAATGGTTGGACTACATAGCAATACTTGTCTACGAACTCACATGAGTTATTTGAGTCAGCTGTACCCCATACCACATCGCCTTTGTGTAGGATATTGAGAACCGCATTCCTTATTACATTCAGCATGACAAGCAGTGACGTTCACGTTTCTCCTCAGAGTTCTGCTGCTGGATTTACGTCATACTGCCTTATGGGTGAGACTTTTGTGTCACAGGATCCAGATAGGGTTCCCGAAGAAATCTACCACAGGGTTGGCAGCTGCAAATTTTTGCTCACCCAAGAACTTATAGGCTCCTTTCTGCCAAAACGGATGTCACAAATAAATGCAGCTCAACGGATTTGTCCGAAGTTAGCACCGTTGGAAAAGCGTAAATTACTTGGATGAACTGTTTAAGTCGAAGTGCTAAATTCTCCTAGGTGCCTGCAGTTTTTATGGAATCGTTCCAGGCGATGGCTGAGGGCTATCGCTGATATGGCTCAGTGGCACATTCAGTGACCTTCTTGCATTCAGGAATTTTCACTTTTGGATAGCTGTACGACTTTCTAGTTTGTAGTCGACCTTTCGGCACTTCTTGTTTTCGTTTTATGCTGTCATAAAGTTGTTCTGTTGGGTTGTAACCGATACCACTCCACGGTGGCACAACATTTTGAGTTTTAAATCTGCTGAGCTAATAATCTTCCTAGTTATAAATAAAAGCATTTTTATCACAATTTTCTATCTACTGGTAACGGGAACCGACTACTGCATAATCATTATGTGGAGACGCTTATTGCAGCATGTCGTAGGAGTTTTTCGAGCAAACCAGCCAAGGACTAATATACACCATAAATCAATACGATTCAGCTCCGCAAGTAAACCGACTATTGACTCTGTCTCTATCGTCTATATGAATTTTAACCAGTACACTGTATTCACGCTCGAAGCTAGGACAGACTTAATGCCCACTGATGCACCTCCAGCTGGCACAAATTAGGCGGATAGACAAGTCCCTAAGAATGTGCACGCAATTGATGCTTGATTCACTTTGAGCCAATCGTCCACCGAGAGCCAAAATTTTAGCAAGATTACACTCCCCGTATAGTTTTTGCTTCACCTTTCGTTAACCTCTGTCGTCGTGGAACAAGAATCACAATAAGCTGTAATCGAAATGTTCGAACAGTTTGGCTGAAGCTTTTCCAAAGAGTAACTGATCTGGGTTACAAAGAGAATTTGTTTGTAGCGTTTTGAAATGGATTACTGGTCTCACTTCACTGGTGAAATTTTGGATTTACGTTGCAATGGCAGGGCCTGAATCCTCTTCATTCGTTCGAATTCACCTACTGTAAATGATCTCAGTAGCAAAAGTAAAAGGGTATTTTGTTTGGACCACGTGAATGGAGTTTCGCTTGTGGGTATAATTCCCTGTGAGATGCACTGCACGACAATACAGAAATATGTTCATTAGAAAACTGTCCATTCTTTCAAATTACGCTTTTCTAAAAGTTGTCACGTTTGGACTGGAATCTGATTGAGTCTTGGAGGCTTTTCTGCTTTCATTTTAATTTTTCGTTGGCATCGAGAGTTCCTTCCTATGAGGTCTTTGCACGCGTCACAATTTGATAGATCTGGATGTCCTAACAAAGAAGACTGGCTGGTGTTTACCTTATTGGACTCTAATTATCTGCTTTTTAACATTTCACCCCCTTTATTAAAGTAAATTCTATCTTCAAGGCGGAGATCCCCGCAAATAGGAGGGTTTGACTAGAAGAGTGCACCTGCACCTGCATTGTACTTTAATTTTTTGTCACACGACTTGAATGAGCAACGCTTGCGCTCATAAGAAGAAATACACCTTTTCATTTTCAAAAGCATTTACATAGTTGTGCCTCAAAATCGATGCAACTCAACGGATTATCAATTCGGTTGGGATTTGCCACTGCTGAACCGAAAAGTGCAGCTATTTCTGACACCAGTGTAAAATAATTTTGCCAGAACAAATGTTTGCTGGATATCAGAAATGTGCAGAAACTTAGTCCAGCGGGTATAGCGACCTGTTTTTTTTTTCTGGAACTTCAGATGTGTCACTTCAAACAGAAAATTCAAAGAAAAAGACCACTTAGAAATCACAAAGTGCATTGAAGTTCCAACTTTTAGAGTCCATCTCCGCAGTCCAGACAGAACCCTTTATCTTGCTTCGCTCGCCCGATGAACCGATTTCAGGCCTTCGTAGTCAAACTGGCTTGAAATCTATTTGAACGTGCTACCGAAGCTTGCTGGTAGATTGGATCCCAGCCAGTAAGTATTTATGCACTATTCCGTTCTAGACGAGTCGTTGCCTACTCTTCCTACTTATGTATACACACTCTGGCAATAGATCTCCCGAGTATATAGACCGTTTCTACGCGGACTTATCCAGTTTATTCGACAATGTGTTTTTAACGAACGTTACTGTTGTTGCTGGCAATTTTAACCCCCCAGCTTGGCAACTTAACCGAGACAGAACGGTAAATCAAAAGCCCATTTTCTGTCTCAGCCAATCTTGTCGACAACGGCGACCGCATTATCCAAGTTTTCCAACCGTACAATGTTTCTGGCCAACGCCAACTTTTGCAATAAAAGCCACATTGGATAACCTAGCCGCCTTCTTCGCCTTTGTAGCGTTGGTCAGAGTTCGATCACAATGCCATGAGAATCCGTGACTTGAAGCAGTCGAAATCTCTCAATCATTCTACGCCAAACCTGTGGTCTGAGATCATGCTTTGGTCAATGTTAGGTTTTGTTTGCGCCTAGCCTGTGGTCACACCATCACGAATATCTTACCCTCAGCAAGGATGATTCTAAGTGATAATCACTGAATTCAGTTCCAGCTGGAGCTATTCAACGGAATGTACTCGCAAAGTAAATCTCAAGATCCAAGTCACTGGAAGTTGCTCTGCTGAGTGGTTGCAGGTGAGAGTTCTTTTCCCTCCCTGCATGAAACGTGCAAACATTTCAGACATCAACCAAAGGGAGCCTGTGAAATGAGAGCGAGTAGTGATGTAAAGAGAAATGTATTGCAGTGCAAAAGCCACCACTATTCGTAGCAGTCACGAAATTGGCCGAGTAATTAGAAATACTGATTCATGGAAGTCGAGTGTAAACAAGGTGATCACAAAATCCCACGGCCCACTGATTTATTCTCAGGAACGTCAGCTAAATCAATGGCCAGGGAACTTTGTGGAAGAATTTAGTTAGTTTATTGCCATAAGAAACCGTATACTCATTTCTCCAGATGGAATAATGCAAGTAGATATCAGTCCCTTTTCAAAAATAAGGGTTATTAGGGCGGTAATTTTTTTAACAGACATAAAGCAACCGGTCCAGAAGGGTTCTGTATATCCCTACTGAAGGACAGTACTGAAATAGTAAAATCCTCTTAGCAAAAATCCTTGGATATATCCCGGCAAAATTGCAGATCGCCAAAGACTAGTGTGAGTCGGTGAATTTACCGGTTTTTACGAACACGGTACGTCGCAATGTGAAAATCACAGAGAAATCAGTTTGTTCATTATAGCGTCCAAATGGTCGCGGATGTTATGCTCCGCCGGTTATCTATTATTCTGGGAAGGTGTGCACGTGCGAATTAAACTGGTTTACGACACGGAAGGAGGTATATTACCCAAATATTCACTCTGCAACAAATCACAAACACGGGCAAGCCCACCATAGGTCCACGGGACCTGGTATCTATGATCTGAAGTCGGCGTTCGAATCAGTGGACCAAGGAATTTTTCTGATGCTTTCTCCAGCTGAAGTGTGCGGCAGAGTTATAGATTTTTTCATATCCATTATTTGCAACAGAACAGCCAAAACCGAGTTCGTGAGTACAGCGTTCTTTCACAGCTAAACGTAATAATTATCAATACTGCTCACATTCAAGTTTTCATTTCAAATACGAAATTATTAGGATAATGAAAATCGCAACAACCCACATGAGAATAGTGGCATCGAGATTTGCTCACATAGCAATCTGCCGCGCGTAAAACATGCGGGCGATGTCGTACTGCTGAGTGAAAACCTAATACATTTTCAGGTTTGCTCGAACATGTGGACGCTATTGTGGATGCTTGCAATACTTTTAGAATCTATGAAGTGTCATGTGTTGTCCTAGGACTGGATTTGCTCTAGGTTCGAAATATTATGTATGATAAGAACTGGTTGAGTTTTAGCTCTCTAGGTATTTGCATCTCATCTGGTGGTCGTACAGCGGGACAGTTATCTTTCTGCTTTCGGAAGACTGGATTTGCATTTATCAAGTTGAGCCATCTATGCATTCGCTGTGACATCCGTCTACCTATCAAAAGCAAGGTATACTCCGTGGCAGTACATTAAGTCCTTCTTTGACGACCATAAACATTGCTGATAAGAGCTGAACTTGTGTCGCAACTTTCGATATTTAAACACCGACGTGATTAATACTCGTTTTGCACTTATCCATAAGCTCCCTGTTTTGTTGTGTACTGTTCTCCACGGCATATAATGGTTGGGAGAGAGATCGCAGTGGTCCGTTAATTACATGGCTAGGTGTGAAAACCTTACCCAAATGACTAGTCTGCGTAGCTTCAGTTAGGCTGCAAAGTTGCCGTCCACGAGATCCCCCCGACCAGTGATTGAGAACGATAAGCGATGTCGTTCACTGTTGCAAACAGTGACTTCCTTGCATTCAAAATCATCCCACTTCTGTATAATTGTTCAGCTTATTGTTTTACAGTTGACCTTTCAGTATTTCTCGTTTCTGTTTTGCCTACTGATTAAATGTTGCTGTGAGATAGCGACCAAGACCACTGTTGTAAATTTATTGGTTGCAAAAATGAACGGAATGGAAGGACGTAGCGTGCACAATCTGCCTACAACTTGTACAAAATTCATCCCTGAGTATAGAATAAGCTTTGGCATTTTGCAGGCAGGGATGTTTGCTTCACAAATCGCTTAAGCGTTCCAGCTAGTCATTTTGCATTTACAAAACCTTGAATGAAACCAGAAGCGAATATCTTTTAGAAGCAAAAGCGAAACGCCGTCAAAGTTTAGTTTGTTCTATATCTATACGGGCAAACTTTCCTTGGAACTCGTATGTGTATTGGTAAACCTTCCAGTGTTATGTGAGAATGTACTTTGAGCAAGGAAGGCTTGAAACCCCGAAGAGAATTTTCTTACGGCGTGCGTAAACTCATCTATTTCCAGTACACCGGCCCTGGGACTTCTGGGCATGGACGTTAGTCCCCAGCTTCCAGTTCCGTCAAGAAAATAATTGAACAATGAACGGATGCACAATCCGTACACTTTTTTCACCACCCAATGCACAGAAATTTCTGTTTGCGTGTCAGTTATATTGATCGGGACTGTCATTCGTTTTAGTTTTCCATTTTCTTCTGGGACGCCTGGTGGGAAACCCACGGCGATGCCGTCCGTTTGACGACAAAACACCCGGTGAGCATGGACAAAACAATGGACCTGAAAGATGACAATAATCCCCTGAGAATGTTTGTCTGCTTAACGCTGCCAAATGTTCATGTAGGAAATCATGGTTTTCTTACTCCCCGGCCACATGAATTATTTCCGTATTGCTCTATAGTATGTTTTTCAACGGTCTTCATTGCCGTTAATCTCAAGCCTTAATGCCTTTCCTCCCCAACGGGAAAGGTTCATCAGGTTTGCTCCGACCAGACAGTGATGACCATTTTCGCTCAGAAATACGTCTTTTTATTATCACTCACTGCCCTCCGAAGATTTTGCCAGATCAGCAAAAGGTTGACTTTGGGATTTTGAATTGCAGCATCGCAGTTATGAATCAGGATCCTCAAAGCCCTTTGTTTAATCTTGACATCAACATTTGTGATGGGCAAATTAATGTTTTTCCAATTCCAGGAATATTTATATCCGACGATCTCAGTCAGCACAGAGGGCGGTAAAATGCCCCCAGAACGTTTTGCTGGAGACCGCTTTTCAAAGTGGCATTGTATAATAGGGTTGTTGGCAAATTTATTGGTAAGGTCGTAAACTGAAAACTTTCGGTTTTTGTTTTACTCCGAAGGCTGAATCACAAAGTATATCAGTGATTTAATATCTTGAGCAACGCAGTTGAATTTTTTAGGAAGTGATTTTCATTCACCAAAGCTCATAAAGTTAATATACGAAGAAATAGTCCGTTAGGCTTCCAAGTTCCTGGCGAGTCTTTGAAAGTAAATTTGTCAATACGAGCCAACTGACACAAGAAGCTGAAACCAAGGATATCACCGTTCATTATACATTTTAATTCTTAAACCTGTCAATAAAAATGTAGATATCCCACGAAGCACTGCTTGTTCTTGACGGTTCCAGTTATGCGCATGGTGCACCGCGAAACGTGCGAGTGCATATCGGCCGTTACAGCGCGGATTAATTCGCTGAATTTAAGTCCATCTTAGGATTTGCATGCAGACGAATAGATTAGTTGCGTATTACGATTAGGAAATCCAAAATCGGCAGTATCTGATTTTAGGCGGATTAGAACGACAACCCAAAGTGGCACACTTCATATTTCAAAGATATACATCTGGGGTCGTTTTGGGATATGTTCTGGGACTGTTTCTTAGCGTTTTGGGAGCGTTTGTGCTGATTGGGGGATTCACTCCTTGCACACCGACTTGCTTGAGGGCATAACTTACTGTCCAGTCTGATCCACATACCGTCTAACCCCATCTCTCAAATTCACATAACAGAATTCCTTCAGACTGACTTTCATCGAAATTTGGAAGGAACTTATGAAGGCTTCGCACAAAGTCTAGAATTTCTTAGGCATGCGAACATAATTGTACTAGTGTGGCCAGTTTTCGAGACTCTCTGTTTTCAGCAACTTCACCGCAATGTTGTTCATTTTCCGGCTTAAACCTGGTGCGTCGTTCCCTGAAGCCCAAGTTGGAATATAAATTTTTCTTTTTAGTCCATCGTACTGAGGACAACAACGCAACACTCGTGATACTTTCTGTCAACGATCCAAAGAAGGCTACTGTACCTACGTTCCATAAAATATAAATCTAAGCCAGATTGTAAAGACGCCGTTGATCGGCAACTCCAGACAAAACTAAAAGAACTATGGCAATCAGCTGCACGAAGTCGCTTCTAGTTACCCTGCCCTTTGACTGCGATTAACCTATGGACACTTTGTTTTGTCACAGATCAACCCAACTCAGGACTGTTTGTTTCCTTGCCATTCAGTAACGCATTGCCGCTCACATAAATGTCACACACGGTAGGATTTGACGGTGAATTGCACGAATAGATGAATTCCATCTTCATCCTGATTTCAGTTGATCAGGCTAACTCCTCACCTTTTGTATATTTCCAGTCATCAGTTGGGCTACGAAGGCTGCAATGCAACCAAGCATGAGTAATTTATATGAAAATGTTGCTTCTTTTCATATATTCATTTCTTCCGTACTAACTATTGCAAGCTTCGTTGGCAGTCCTGATTCAAGTCCAGTTTTCCCCCAATCAGTCAAGCGCCAACGCCCAAAGTGGCCTCCGGTTGGTCAACACAACTGCTTTTCTTTCATCTGCCACTGTCAAGCCATTTACACGGGTCTCCTCAGACGAAGCCGATTTGTAAATTGCCCCGTGTAAACGCTCGAAACCCATTCGTTCTGTATATTGAATTTCTTCTATGCCCCAAGGAGAGCGTGTCACAAAATCAGACCACCTTTAGGTCTTTTGCCAGCTTAGGTGTCAAGGTGATTCCGAGCTTGTCTCCAGGATTGCAGTCGATAAATTATCGGCCCTTGCTTAGTTCAACTAACTTCAGAGGAGTTTGCCAGTTAGTCCTGCTCCTCTAGAGTTTATACTCTCTCACGTTTTTATGAATCATTCACTGGAATAGTGTCTTTAAATAGTTGGTACCAGCACCTAACTCTCCCTTACAATTGCCAAGGGCCATCGTCAACCCATCGAGCTCTGCAAAGTGTTAACCTCCTGCTTACGATTGTGCGTGCATGCATTATTTTATGTTTTTTCCGCAGTCTAAAAGCAGTTGGAATGACGTGTCTTTGCTGTTTCCACGCTTGATCGGTCCGTCTCGCTACTGAAGAGGTAGTGAGAGCAATGCGAAATAAGATCCCTCCGTATATCCTTCTCAAAATGGTTACAAAATCGGAGGAAAATTGGTACACATGACTTTTAGGCCTGAGAATGTAAAGTTAGAGGGTTTTGCGAGGTGACTATTCTGGATTTCATCCTGTTAGAATCCGAATAACTGCATTCTAACTGCAATAAACTAGCCAGTTGGTTGGACGTGTTTTGAAAACAAATGGGCATGGTGGGTCTCAAATCAGTCACCGCTTTACAGAAGGCCCTCTGAAATCTGTCTTCACTGATCCTGGTAGTGAGTCCGGAGACCACAGGAGATATATTATCGCAGCCGACAGCCAACCTTTCATGCCTTGTGCAAGTACGTTCGTTCAGAATCTGAACTGCGGCAAAACATTTCAGTGACCTGTTTCAGGCCCGACAAGGGAACGGCAGGCAGCTCAGTAGTTGGCGCTTTTGCATGCACAAGAGCCTGGTTTTCGTTGCTAACCAAAACCTGTAACTTAGATGCAGAACCAAACACAGGTTCACCAACTGTTCTGATTTATTTTAATTGTCAGTCAAGGTTCCATTGAGAAGGTCAAGTAGAATGATCCTATGCTTTGTTTCTCTAAGCACGGATAGTAGGACTACATTTCCGAGAAAAAAGTAAGTAACTGCCCGGTCAGCAAAGGAGGTGTTAATACGTCCCCAGAACGGCCCGCTAGGGAACGTTTTTCAAATTGGCATTATATCATACAGCTTTCCGGCATTTATTACTGGCAAAGTCATAAGCTGATCAGCCCTAGTTTTTATTTCTCTCCGAAGGCTGAAACAAAAAGCATATTATTGATTTCATATTTTGAGCACTGCCAATGGTAATTTCGGGAAATGCAGATAAATTATTGCGTCAGTAGGCCATAGTGAATGATTTCCCCTCAAGGGAATTCCCAAGGCTTATAGAATTTACGAAGGAATGGCCCTTGGGGCATCCAGTGTTCAAGCGAGCCTGACTATGCGGCTTTAATGAGGTCTAATTGTGAAGGTTATTTGGTCTCGCGACTGCCCGGTGCCTGTGAGCTGCTCTGTTTTCAGTATCGCTTTCGTCATTTTTATATGCAATGATCGTGTGGATTTCCCCATTTATTGCGTGAACACGTGTTACTTGTGGTAGGGGGGAACTTGCCAGGTGTTATTATTTGGAACCAAAACTATTATTTGCACACAAATAGAAGATTTGTTGTAAGTTCATGCTCACATATAATTTTTAACACTGAGTGCTTAATTACATTCTCACAATCGTGAAACTTACTTGTTATCTGACGTACAACACTGCGAATAACCTGCATGCTATCCCTTGACGATGACATTAGTTGATTTATGGAATTAACTTAGATGCGGGAACTATTTATTTGAGACTCAATTACAAAACTTGCTTGTAAGATTCATGTTTAAGGTTATTTCCTGGACATCATTGCCTAACCGATCTCCCTCTGCCATTTCATTTTAGAGTTTCTGTCCATATAGAGAATGCACGATATCAATTTCTATGTAACTTCCCACTATCCAGGAATTTCGTCATTAATGTTACGGCAAAAAATGAGTTGAAGAATAGCTCCAGGTTGTGTTTATATACGTGAGCTTTCGAGAACATGGATGTGGAGAAGAAGAAAGGAAGCGCTGAGGGTTTCTCACCTCCAGGAAGAACCAATGCAGCGTTCAGACTATGAACAATGGATCGGAGATCCATGCGGTGGGTTCTAAAGCTTTTTGTAGTTTACAACAAATGGACGATAGCACAACGTCTCCTGGCTCAGAAGTAAGCCCTAGAAATGTAATTGGAGCAAGTGTAGTTTGAGCAAATCAGGTACCGACTATCTCGGGAAGTTTTTACGGGCAATACACTGGTGTGTCACTGATTGGTTGTTGCGACAAAGAAATATCGGAAGAAATTGAGTTGTTCCGCATCAACTAGCAGCACACATGATTCCTGGTTAGATGATCCAGCGCCGGACACCGGTGAATTATATCTTTCTTATAGTAACAATGTAATTTTAGCGTTCAACGCAGAAACCCTGGTCCAAACACAATGTACTAACATGGGCGTTAAAGGTCAGCTCTAATTGGGGATCGACTTTTTGCTGTGAGCAGGCTTGTTTACTGAGACATCCATAAATCCTGTCATGCGCCGAGCGGCACTGCAAATGCATTCATCGGTGGAGGCAACCAAAACCCATATTACGACCCTGTAGCAAGTTGCACTTGAGAATCTATTAAATTTTAAGACCCAAATAATTCATGAACGTATGGTCACCAACATTCGGTGATGATGCTCGTGATGTCATGACTCCGTTATCGACAACACTCGTCCAGGATCGGCTGAACGTGAAAGCTGCCCAATGGAAAAAGGGATTTGTATGGCACGAAAGTTTGTGCGGTGGCAATTAGTGAGCTAACCTTCGTGTTGTTTCCAACCAGTAAATGTTGTTTGCCTTATAGGCCACCCAAACGCCACCATAAACACAGTACAAGAAAAGATGAGCCAATGTGTCTAACGCTAGAGGTACTCGGCTCAAGACGACTTCAGAAACCCAAGGAGCATGGGTATTCGATTTGCGTTGGCAACGGCGAGTCACTTGCGCAGTGATTTTAACGTATCCATCACCAGGAAATGAGGTATATGTTATGTTGCCGAGTTCGGTTGGTCTATGGACACACTGAGGCACAAGACACGCACTAGCCGCGCACCACTGCCCAAGAGCAATGCCTGTGGTCTAGTTGGACAGGAACAAAATCAGAGGTCCCAAGTCCGTAGTCACACAACGAATGAAACGGACCTGCCGCTCCTTCAAATGAGCAGCCACACGGAACAGAAAGCGGCGCGGAATAAGAACAGCTAGCCCAATCCGCTAGCGGAATAGAGAAACCGAACGCTGGATACTGCCGCGCGTTTATTGGTGGCCCACCAATACAAGTCACAATTCAAGTGAGCTCTATCGTTTACATAGTTTGGTTGGGTGGCCTTGATCGATAAGTGAAATAGGCAATCATAGAACAAGATTTGACGAAACTTTTCACGGAGATCTAAAAATTTTCAGCCGCGCAATCTTTCAAATAACGTCAATTTCGAAATGCTGATAAAAGTGTAAGTATGTTTAGAAAAAGATAGCAGAAATAAAATCCATGGCAGCAAAAATCCTAAAAGGGTCACCGTCCATAACACCTCACTCTTTTGCTCAAAAAACGGTACTGGTACGCAGCATCTTTTGGATTTACTTGGAATTGCCTCGTTTGACATCGTGAACGATGGGAGCGTCGTATGGGAAGTAGCGTTATATCCATTGTGTTCGTTGTCGCTAACGTTTTCGGCAATTTAAAGGTCTCTAAAAGTATTTCGGAAGGGCTTCTTGCCAACGTCCACCGGGGAGTCGGCGTAGTGTTTTCTTGTATGGTTTCTGTGTCTGATTCAAGTTGTGGCTGCAATAGCTATCTCATACAAGCGGGATCTTTTTTTGCGTTGAATGACCCCCTCAGTGCAGCCTAGATGACCGGGTCTGTAATTTGTGACGTATACAAATGAACCTTCAGCCAGGCCTGCTTTCAGCACGCTGGGATAATTTGGCTAAATCAGCGATAAAGATTGGTGGATGGTTTTCAACTTTCGACTCGTTGATATTTCACCTGCAGAGATGCCTCCGTGTGTGCTTGGGTTTTGTGTTGTGGGGAATTTTTGAAAGCTTTTCTTCCTTGCTCCCTCCCCTCGCAGTTTGTGCAAAGGCCGTCTGAGTGTTAGGAAGAGTCTTCCGTAACTATGATGTCGTCGAGATATGCTGACACTCCCGGTAGCCCCGACAGCATAGTATCCATCACACGTTGAAAGACCGCCGGGCCGTCTTTAGGCCGAATGGTAAAGAGGTTTATTAAAACGGGCCACGATGTATATTAATTGTCAGCAGCTTTCGCGATTCATTGGCCACTTCGGTCTGAAAGGACGCTTTGGCTAGATCCAGGTTTGCGAGACAGGTGCCGCCATTTAGATTGGTGAATGTCTTCCGGGATGGGTAACGGATAACCATCGTCGTCTCATGCAGCGTTCCATCCAGTGGAATAGCCGGCACAAAGGCGTATACTACCGTTAGCTGTCCTGACGACAACAATTGGAGCTGCCTAATCGGAAAATGTTACGGGGACCAAGATCCTCAGGTCCTCCACACGCCTTAGCTTCTGATACAAAAGGGTAGGGCAGCGTAAGGCACTGAGAGTTTGGCGCGCAAAGCAGGCTGACTGCCTTTTTTCAGTTGTAGAGTGCCCTAGAACTTGGTGCAGCTACCAGCGCTTCTCTCAAGAACTGAGGGAAACAGATTCACCAGTGTGTATTGTAGGGGCTCCTGAACGCGGTTGCAGAATGTGTCAGTTGGCAAGTTGCTGAGGTCAAATTCCTCCGGGCAATCAACGCCAAGCAGGTTGATATCAGATTTTGCCACATAGCAGAGCGTCGATATCAGTTTGTCGTCGCATATTTGTCCCTTCCTCGATTTACAAGAGGCATGCGCAAGAGAAGATCAATTTTTTAACAAGAATGATGCAGAGGAAATGCGAATAATAGAAACCGAAAGGGACAGGGGGGTAAATGCAACCTTGAGTTATTGCAGAAGCACACTGGAAAGTGAAATGAGACGCTGCAAAGCAATGGGCAAAGTAGAAGTATACCAGCGAAAAGCAAAAAATAGAAAACTAATTTTTCAACAACAAAGTGAGTTGTCTGGGACTGTATGCGAGCAGTGGACTACGAGTCACTTCGCGTTTATGTGCACTAAATGTGTGCATTGCTAACGCAAAACCTAGACGGAGCCCAATGACGGAGATCTAGGTAAATTTGGAGGCCTCGAACGTCAGCAGCGTTACGTTATGAGCCGAAACGTCGAGCTAAGGAGATGTTAAGCAGTGGTAATCCGCTAATTGGTCAGAAATGGTGAAAACCAGGCGGAACGTCAGGCAAATTGGATAGGACACGTATTTTACAACAATAAACGGCCGAAGAAATGCTGAAGGCGGATGATGACCGTCAAGATTGTTTCAAACTATCTGGAGAAAAGTTGCAAAGCTCCGGGTATTGAACTCCCAAGATTAGTGATTGTATTTACACGCGGATGGCTGTAAACTGTACTGAGAAGTGCGCCAGATAAGGGAAAGTTTGTGTAAAACATTCAATAAATACACTAGAGAAGAATTTCTTCTATGCCATCGTTTTTTGTTGTCTCAGCTTTTGATCCTAGTCGGCGGTAAGAGCGGGGAATTAGAGGTGCGCAAGCAGTTCCGGAGGCAGCAGTAACCACGGTTTCACCTCATTGCGAAAGTACGAGTTGAAATATCTAATGCGATAACCCGTGTTGTTTCGGTTGACCTAGCCAGAACTCGAGCGCCAGTTACGGTTAACCGGTTCCTAGAAGGAATGGCAAGCTAGCAGATTTGGAATCGTCATTACGAGTACAGAACCGGCAGCAGCGCATCAACTCCGGGTGCAAGATCTGAAACGCAATAGAAGGAAGTAGCCTGGCTTGGGTGCCAGATTGTGGTTGTGGTGATCATTAGATCGCGAAAGCACACCTGCAACATGATACATCTATTCCGTAAAATGTGGTGACTGGAACTGAGCTATGTTACCAATCTTAGGGGTGGTTGAAGGTTCAGGACTAACAAAAACGACCTATTCAGCCCTGCCGAGCCAGTGTAGAGGATAAGACGGCATGAGAATCAAGGATTACATAGGCTGAAGGTGTTTAAAATCACGGAATCTGGTGATACCATGGATCCGTCAAGAAGTACGTTGACATTTTCCGTAGCCCACATTGTGAGAAGCTCAAGAGTTAGTTGCTCAAGCCACTGGTAAAGAGGGTATATCACTACAAGAGAGAGCAAAAAGTGCACTAACATGAACGTGCGAGAAAGTCAGGAAGTAAGAGGTGAAGCCGAATCCCAGATGATGATCTCATCAAAGACTGGGTCACGAACTAGGATTTTAACCCATGTTCGTAAGGCATATCTAATCCAATGTTAGCTCCTGTCAGGTTGCTTAACAGCGCGCTATCCAATAACTTCGCCAGCTGGGCTTTGAACTTGGCTTATTTTGGGCACGATCTCAGGAAACCAAGGAGCTTCCTCCACAGTTAATATTATTCAGCTCTGAAGAATTTTGCCATTATCGATCGTCGAATTGGGGTATTATTAACAAGCAGCATCTACTACAAAATCGATACGGGGGACTACCAGCGTCGTGCATGACGTTCATGTGGACTGGACATTTTTACGGCAAACATTAAAGAGAATTGCAAGGTTTAATTTAACTCGACGAAGCCACAATGTTTCAAGCCCAAGCAGCTCGCATCTCGCCCTGTAGGTTAGGCTAGACGAGGGACCTAGGAGCTTTCTATTGAATGCTCGCTGCACATTCTCGATTGCAATTCGATCGACTTTACGCATGTGCGTAAAGATAATTGAGCAGCACTTGAGGTGGGGCCTATCAGGGGACTTGAGAGAGATGATTCTGCAGTCTTGAGTGCGGAATGCCCTTAAGATCATTGTCGCGGTTCTCTTAGCTATAGCGGTCTGATATTGGGCCTGCTCGTGGAAGTTGAAATAGCAGGAGTATTATAACCCCAAGTCCCTAACTGTATACGACACAAGAATTGGCACGCCGTTTATAGAGAGGACCCCCGGAGGAACATGGGATTCATGTTATCAGAGAATTCTTGTCAGCAGAGAACTTCATGAAATACTTGGAAAACCAGTTATCAAGGGGCTCTAGGTCTTCATTGATAAATGCAAGAGTGGAGCTAAATGGAGCAGCCTCAAAAGAGTAGACTATTTTAGTGTCATCGGCAAACAGGAATGGTTTGCCACGACGAATAACTTTAAAGATAACATTAATGTATAACATGAATAGAAGATGACAAATGACGCTCTCCTGAATGACCCTACTGCTAATAGAAAAGGGCTGGAAAAAACAACCAATAATGTTGACTACTTGAAAGCGATCGGAAAGGTGGGATGATAGCCAAGATAAGAGGGGATTTCTTATCCCATAAGTCCTAATTTTGGCCAGAAGTCGGGAGTGGGAAATGCGGTCAAACGCTTTTGACATGTCTA
Source organism: Fasciolopsis buskii (assembly GCA_008360955.1). Lineage (NCBI taxonomy): Eukaryota > Metazoa > Platyhelminthes > Trematoda > Plagiorchiida > Fasciolidae > Fasciolopsis > Fasciolopsis buskii. The sequence continues at coordinate 65,787 of LUCM01010261.1, read as the reverse complement.
AAAAGATTATGAACATCGACTGGTGGGAATCGGCACTTTGAGTAACCAAGTTTAAGAAGTCAAACTGACAGGTGAGAGGATCTGCCCCTGAGGAAACCGTGTTGGGAGAGGTTGATAAGGCTGTGAGTAGTAAGGAAGTTAACCAGTTGTTCTTTAACGATCGTTTCCATTAGCCTGGATAGAACTGGAGTGTGGTTAATGGGGCGAAAGTTTTCAGGTTCATGCACGGAACTCTTTTTGTGGCGTGGCAAAATAAAGGAGATTTTCCATTGTGACGGAAAAGTATTGCCGGACGTGGACAGCGAGAAAAGATTTAGAAGGGGCAGTGAGAGATCTGGACCAGCGGTGCGAAATAGGACTGGTGAGATGCCATCATGGCCAGGTCTGTGGGTTGGCCTGGCATATTTCCTCACATTGTTGATGCCAGCAACGTCTAGGGAGTGTGTCCGATTATTAATAAGAGTAGAAGAGTAATGTATATTCAATGCTTCTGCGATGTCTCCAGGGGAATCTAAGCGTAAGCTGTTGAATATGACGGGGTTCGTTGTAGCTGAAGATTTGCGCTGCCAGCGAGTTTTAAAAATGTGGGAAGTTGTCCGAACTGGGCTTGGATACCCAAGAGAAAGCATTTCCTGCATTTTCACCTTACTTCGGACTTCATAGGAAATTCTTGTCGCAAGCGGTTGACTTGCACTAAGAGCGGAAATTCTCTCGTTTAATTGAAAATTTTTTGAGCCTTCAAAATTTTCGCCGGGAGTTGACAAACCCTGCTGGGCTTCTTGAGCTTGTGTTGAGTGGTTGGAGTGGACAGACGATCATTAGTAAAAAGAAGTTTTGCGTAGAGGTCGTTTGCTGGTCTCTGCGGGTCAGGCGACAAAAAGAAGCTGGTCCAATCAAGGGTTCCCAGAGCGTCAGGCATTTCGTCCAAGCGAGTTGACGTAGAAAGAGGCAGCATGGTGGGTACACATGGGTGAGGAAGGTTTGTTTCGGAGACGGAATCTACACATGACCAACTTTTGGTCAATCCCAGGGAAAGGTTTTGGCACTGAAACCTTAACATTAGGAGCATTATGCGTAAAAAATAGGCCTAAGATATTATGGAACCTTGTGGGCGTAGTCACATGCTGAGTCCATCCTTCAGCGTGCGTTTCAGAAACAACGTTGAGTAGGGTAGGTGAGGCGGATAAAGAGGACCAACAAATTTTAGGGGCATTTAAGTCATTTGCAATTATCTTGCGGCAGGGGGGAGACCATAAAGATAAAGGAAGGCTTGGGTTAGACGAGAAATATTGGAACTATTCGAGTTTGGTGGTCGGTACACACATCCTATGTGGATTGGGAGCTCGAGTAGTTGTATCAGAAGCCGAATGATGTCGAAGATAAAATCAAGAAGTGGGTGATTGAGAACGGAGACTTTGTGTGGCTGCCTCACGTAGGCTAGGCAACCACCTCCTCTACGATCTGATTTATTAGCTTGGAAGGGCGTATAACCCGCCAGTGAAAAAGACGGAGTGGGACTGTGGTCTGTTAGCCAAGTCTCTTTTAACAAAATAATATCGTAAGAGTCTTTATATGCTAACAGTCTCAGCTCCCTTACTTTATGAGTCAGTGATCGGGAGTTCAAGAGGAGTAGGGAAAATTCACTGGAGCATTTAAGTCCACGTGATATCCAAGAGCTGTTTCCGGTGGAGGTGAAATAATCAGGGGATACATTAGAGGTTTGGATAGTGCGTAGTTGTGATAAGGGAGTAAGTTCAGTAGAGTTAGGTATAGCGGCCGGCGAGCGACTGTCATTGTTAATGGATTTGTGATCTGAAGACCAAGGTGATAGAAGAAACTTGGGAGTTGATGAGCTGGTTGTTAGGGGATGCCAGCGTGGGGGGATGTAGCGTTAGCGTGGGTGGGACAGTGTTAGGTGGCCGAACTGTGACCTTGTCACGGCGGGACTAGCAATCTAGGGGGTTATTGGTTAGGTGGCTTAGGAAAATGTCGTAGAAAAAGCCGGTTAGCGGGTGTGCACGAATTTTCGGTGATAGGCGTTACTTTTGGAAATCGCGGAAGTCAGGATAGCAGTGCTTTCTAGCTGAGGCGATTGGAGTAACCGCTGGACGAGAGTGGGTTGGCAAAGGGGTCTCATGATAGGTTGTGGCTCAATGGGCGAAACGGTTATCTAAAGTTTTCCAGGGAGCTTGGGAGGATCCAGGGGCAAATTGTGCGAAATTATGAGGATACTAGTAGTTGGGGTGAGGATTTGGGCATGCAGTAATGGGAA
>LUCM01010261.1:0-46902 GCA_008360955.1 Fasciolopsis buskii | reverse complement strand
TTACTGGCAGAGGTTGCAAAGACATTCTCTCTCTTGGTGATGATTGTTGGCTTCTATTATTTTGTCGGTGATCCGTCGGATGTCAGTGAATTCTTGATGCAAACCATCTCTGAGCTGTCCACTCTATTGATTGAAGTTATCAAAGTTAGCACTGTTTGTGTTACAGTTAATCTAGAATCAGTGGTGCGTGACAATGAAGCTCGTGCATTTCTTGGGCAAATTATATTACTCACCGGATCTTACGATTGTCATAAATATATCCAACGTGGTCTGAACTGTGAGAAACGGGCCATCTACGCGATGTGAAGCCAAAACCACGCGGTGATTGTTTTGTTCGCATAAAAATACACCAGAGACATCATGTTGGTGTAAAGCCGCTCTTGACTTTACCGGTAGACCCTTTGGTTTCGCCTTCTGTTGGGACACGCGGGAGGCGCCTTATGCCTTTTCAAAGGTACACCCCATGTGAATTCCAGCGATATATCGTCATGTTGACCATTTGGAGCGTTAGAAGATCACCTATTTTTACATGATTATGTTATAGAAATGGCCTTTACGTCTTCAGGGTTTGTTGTTAAGCGATGCTTATGAACACTTTCTTACATTTTCATTGTTTGTTTACATTTTGTTCCATCCCATTTGTATTAAACCAAATTATTTTTCCGCCTCCCTAATGGTGCCTTCTGTGTAAAAGTTTCCTTATTTTTATGGTACATCAAGTGTGCTGCATAGTGCGCACAGGTTGATAAATCTTAATAATAATAATAATAATAATAGGTATTTTCCTCGAAATTCGAGATTCATGCTCAAGATAACATCAAATTAGCATAAAGATGGCGCAGTGGAAATCGTAAAACAAAAATTTAGTTATGAAGATGCAGTGTCTGTGCTCTCATGAACATGACTTGCAGTAAGATAGGCTGGCCACGAGGTTTCAGGGCATTAAATCACAGCTAGATAATCTATCGCCGAAACTTTCTGGGACTGACTATGAATCGCGCAATGCGAGTCAATCCATGTTTAGACGTATCAAATGTGCGTATCGCGGGCGCATAATTTGGCTAGAAATGGTGGATGTTGTCAAGCGGTCTGGTTAATCAAAAATCAGGAGAGTAATATGGTAAAGGTAAAGACCGATATGGATACAATAACGGGATGAAGAAGAGTCAAAATCACACTGGATATCATATGAGGTGGATGGACAATGGTAATTAACAACATCCAATAGTCAAAATAATGCTTAAGATGAAACAGCGCGAAACCCTCAAGGTTGCATCAAACGAGTTACGGAACGAAAATATATGAGGAATTGTGGACAGAGAGACAATGGAATTTACAAATATGGTCACTGGACGTATGTTTCTGGAAGCGGATTGTGATGCATGGCGAGAAAAACACCAGTACGTGTGAGATTTACAATCAATCCTCAAATACACTTGCCATGAATGATCTGAGTGCTGACCTTGTTTAATGTAAGAGATTATGGTGTTCTGTGGCGGTAGGGGTCGGGAGGTTCGGGAATCGCGCGGCATTTCAGTAGTGTTAGAAACTGTCTGACCAATCGTCATGGTTCATCTGAGTTCAGGCACCCGGGGAGTGGTTTGCGTTGATTTGTTAGTCTTGGGGTTATGCGGCTAGGTACTGGAGCGTCAGGTCCACATAGCAGGGGGTATACAACCAGCGCAAAGGATGGAGTGGAGCTTTTGGCGAGAGTTTGCGTTGCATCTGTGGTCATTGGCGCCTGCAAAAGAGCCGGAGAGAGAGGGCAGTCTGGAATTTCTTCCACCTGGTATTTAGGTGAGTAAGCAAGAAAATGGAAACAGCGATAACAGTGGGTTTCTTAAGAAGATTACAGGGACCAGACGCCTGCCTTGAAATGCGCAGGAGGTAGATTTCCTTTGATGGGACTTGCGCAACGAACACCGTCAGCTTTCTCCCTGTAGGGTATATGGCACAGTCAGTCCCAGGCTGCATGGTCTTTATGTGTAACGCGTCCCTCTTTCATCTTCTGACATCTCCGCAGTTGCAGATTACAGTGGTCTGATAGAAAAGCTAGCGCAATGGGTAGGGAATAAAGTCCCTATTTATTCTGTTTGTGGAACTGTCCTGGTGTACATGTTACAAGGAATCATTTATAACAGATTACGTGGTCAACCGCCGATGATTACTAGTTCCGATTGACAGGAAAGGGTGTAACTAAATGGGTCGCGGATGGCAGCATAGGCTGGATGCTACGACAGGATCTGATACGAGAAATCGTGGAAAAAAGAGGGGGGAGAAGCATGAGAATATTGGGATCGGTAATTTGTGTTTAAACAGGACGATAGCAACCTGTACCAGTAAGCATGCGTGAATAATTAAGAAAGAACGACGGCAGTTGTTATAGACGTCAGCATACGTACCAGGTGTGCGGTTGGAAGGGTCATGTTGAAAAATAGAGCAGTGGGTGGTGAAGCATAAGTGGACAGTCCTATGCGCTACTTCCCCAGATCGTCCAACAAGGTAGCCAAACGCTTATTTACCAAACAAGGGCAGTTAAGGTTTCCCCTTTCGCAGGGTCAGGTCTGGGCTGATGGCATACATATCCATTGTAGAATGTGGCCCATTCCTTCCCAGCCCGAGTGTGCTTTTGTTGCTGGGGTGACTCTTATCCAACAGAGACTTTTTCCTTTTTTCTAACAGAGAAATGATTGGACCCATATAGGTACTTTCCAAGGCTTCTCCGCCTGACCTTAAATTTCCGCGTGGTTTTTTCGCAACTGCTGGGGGTGGTCTGTCTTCCCCACTTTTGGAGATGCCAAAGTAAACCTGTCGCAGTCATTTGGGTTTTCGCACGGATTGAAGAAACAAAGTGGAGATAAGCAAGCACACGGAGGATGGTGGTTTATGCCGTAAAACACAGGCCTGCACGTATGCCTCCGTCATCGTCAACGCCGTGTCTTGATTTCATTAACGAGTGCTGCTTGAAACTTACTAATGCGAACTTGTGTGTCGCATAAGCGAATCTCATCGTCTGTATGACGTGGACAGATTTTCCTTTTTTATAAATGAAACCAGGCTGGGTACTTAAGGGAAAGGAGTCTCCCTGGTCCGCGTTAGCAGTTTGCTGGGGAGCAAGATGAGTAGGTGAGTAGAGTAAAAGGAATGTCGAATGTGTTCTCTGATGAAACTTCTACGAAGAGAGAAACTAGTTCCGGCAATACCCAGCATGAAGACAGGATCCTTTTTGTTGGCGGAGTAAACCAGGGGCAGAGAATTCTATGGGGAAAGGAATCCGGGGTGAGAAGACCGACATAGGGATGGTTAATCGCGGTTATAGCTAGCAGAATCCAGCATTCTTCCACCGGACGTGATAGATCGTGGTCCGCTGGACACGTTTTCGTGTCTCCCATATGAAAGCATGATGAGCTTCCTCAAGTACAGAATTCACGGACCACACAACCTAGCGCAACGCTTGTACCACTGAATTTGTTAGCCGGTAGCTGTTGAGTGCTGCCAACAGATGACCCGCTTTCGAGGATGCCAAAATCCCTTTTTCTTTAGGAGGATGTTTTTGGGTTGCACAGTGCCCAATAACGTTGTAATTGTTCGCGAAAATCGGATTAGGGTCGATTCGTCTAGAAACCGACTGTACTAACCTGAACTGTTACAGCCGACAGTGAGTTTCAACATTCTGATGCATTTTGTATATAGACTAAGGCCCTGAAACGCTGCTTCTGCAGCGAAGTGGGCAATAGTGTCTGACGGGTGCTGTCGCCCCTGAATGGAGAGGGCTTGGCGCAAAAATGCAAACAGATGAGTTCATCCGGAAAACGGTTATCGATAGCCGCAGATCTACATCCGCGGTGGTGTGCAAGGCAACTCGTGTCCAAAGTTACCCACCAAAAGGACGCGGTCAAGTGAACATCAGCTTTTCTAGGTAAATCAACGGTAAATATCGAGTCAGCCGTTGCGCTCTGATGCACGGACGCCCGGAATCGCAGTAACGGACGCCGGATGACAAGGTAAACTTTAGAATGCCGATGCAATGTTTTAGCTTTTAGTGACATGAGCTATTAATGAATTACTATATCATGCGTAATTCATATCATTTCAAATGCCGTCGAATCACAGTGGGATATATTTTATTTTATTTGCCTTTCATCACAGGATGCCCTCAAACCCTGGTGAGAGGCCGCTATAAAACTTTGCAATCAAGAAAACCCAGGTAATTGACCGGAACAAGGTAAAGAAAGCCGGAACGTTCAGAGATGGAGTATATTTGGCAAGAGCGTGCGATTGAAACTTGCGTGAGCAACGTACAGATGGTAACCGCTCCTGACGACTAACTTTTGGTTAAACGGGGTTTCCGGAAGAATCTGGTCTGCCCCTAGTAGACCTCCATAGATTGGGACCATAAGGAAGATGCTGGAAACTTGTGGATGTTTTGATGCTCTTCGTCACCCGCGAATGAAAGTATTTTCTGCTCGCTACCGAGCAGCAATTCCGGTGACTCGGTGTGCATTAGCAATGACGGACAGCGACCACAAGACGATTGCATGATAATCCATAAACTTCTCTCTTGTCTTCTTGGTCGGCGATCCTTCCGGCAACTGCACTTTTGCAAATAAACCTATGGTTAAGATATTCACAGTCATTTACACCAGACAGCGAATTAGGACGTTGAAGAGGCAGGACTACTGGGTAACTGCTGCTGACGTGCAGTGATAGGGATTCCCGATGTAATTTAATTGCATGAAGCATTCCCTGACATCCTCCAGGAGACCTGAATGTTAAGGCTCCCAGGGATAAAATGGGAGCTATATTTATCTTATCCCGACTGTCCAATTGCAGGCAACGAATTCTGTGCTCCTACAGTGACTCCTTGCCGGCATACAGCAGACTGTATAGCCCTAAAACGTTTCTCCCTTATGCGATATCACTTACCTCATTCATATATAACACTGCAATAAATAGCAAAGGTGGTATGTAATACAGTATATGCGGCTGTGAAATCGCATCTTAGGTTAACAATGAAAAGTAACATGTGTGCAGTGTTCCACAAAACGCTTTTTACCGCTATTTATATTTTCAAAGCTTCAAAGTTTAAAAACTGAAGTTCAAATAATTTGCAGCATTTTCACCGCTACAGCGTAGCTAGTAAATAAACTTTATGTGGGCAGACGTATGGCAATCACAAAATACACCTCTTCAGCGTAAATATAACGAATGACCAAAATATCATTCATGTCTCCACTCTCAGACAGTAACACAATTGCCACATTGCAGGATGATATTAATGCCCCACCTTATTTAGGGCCTGCCACTTATCCTCCCTACTTCCACCCACTTGCCAGTCAACCCTATTTAGATGCATTTCCACCACTCCAATGCCCCTTTCCTACTACCGCACGCCCAACTCCTCATCCCGACAACCATTATCCTCATAATTTTGTACGATTTACCCCTGGATCCTCCCAGTCTATCTAGCAAACTTTTAACAACTGTGTTTCGCCAATTGAGCCACAGCCTATTATGAGATCCTTTTCAAAACCCACTCTTGTGCGGCGCTCGCCTACACTGCCTCAGCTAGAACGCATTCCTATCCTGACTCCCGCGAATTCCAAAAAGTAACGCCTATTCCAAAAATTCATGCGCATACCTGCTAACCGGTGATAAAACTTGCCCAAGAAATGCACGAGCTTCATTGTCACGCACCACTGATTCTAGATTAACTGTAACACAAACAGTGCTAACTTTGATAACTTCAATCAATAGAGTGGACAGCTCAGAGATGGTTTGCATCAAGAATTAACTGACATCCGACGGATCACCGACAAAATAATAGAAGCCAACAATCATCACCAAGAGAGAGAATGTCTTTGCAACCTCTGCCAGTAACGACCACAATCGCATATTGGATGAGCAAAAAATGGTCTTTCCATCACAATTCAACTTAATTCCAATTAACACAAAAACTGTCTATAAACAGAAGCTGCATTCAAAGAGAATTTTCAGTTCCAATATTCGTGTGTACCGTTTCCCAACGGAACCGACAGACATTTGTTTCTCGTTAGGAGCAACGTCTTTCGACCACTGTATATGTTAGGCAAATGGAAGCTTAAAGACTACAAAAAGCTCCGTCGTTAAACATCGATTAGGCAAAACTCAGGAGCGCCTTCCGAAGAGATTCCATGAATTAAACGAATGGTTTGGGCAATAGGCGATGTAATTCTCTGCCAATAAAAGCGCTGATCTTACTTACAAGTGTCACGTCGCCCCGGGTAAGCTCTTTATAATCTGTCTGTCGATGGTAATCACTCAGTGTTTAAAAGATCTAGGCTTACAATGCTCCTCTTCGTTCAGCTTCCAAATTACAAGCGCAAAAGGACTAACGACCCCATTGCTGAAACATTCCACACTCTAAGATGTAGGCTGATGCTATACAAATCACTTTGTGCACTGTAACTGGAGTAAGTAAATAATAAATAATTTTGTATATTTCCCGATTTGCGAGAGGCAAGCGCAAGGCAAGATCAAATTTTTACAAGGATGATGCACGGGGAATGTAGATGACAGAAGTCGAATGGGATAAGCGGGTTGGAGCAACATTGAGTTATTGCGGAAGCTCACTGGAAAGTTAAATGAGATACTGCAAAGCAATGGGGAAAGTACAAGTACGCCAGCGAAAAGCAAAAAATAGAAAACAATTTTCAAGACCGAAAAGAGTTGCCTGGGACTGTTTGCAAGCAGCAGACTACGCGTCATTTCGTGTTTAAGTGTACTAAATGTGCTTATTGCTGGCGCACAACATGGACGGAGCCCAACGGTGGATATCGATATATGGCTAGAGAAACCAAGCGTCGGGAGCAATACGTAATGGACGGAAACGTAAAGCTGAGGAGACGACAAGCAGTGGCAATGCGGTAATTGGATGGAAGTGGTGAAAACCAGGCGGAACGTCAGGCAAATTAGATGAGACACGTAGTTGACAACAAATGGCCTAAAATGCTGGGGGAGGGGGAAGATTGTCTCAAACTATCTGAAGGCAATTTGTGAGGCTTCGGATATGGAACTCCAAGGATAGTGATTATGTTTACATACGGATGGCGGTAAGCTGTACCGGGAGACGCGGCAGATAAGAGCAATTGTGTATGAACACTCCTTAAATACACTTGTCAAGAATATCCTCTATGCTGTCATTTTTGTTGTCGCATTTTTGATCTTATTCAGCAGTACGGGTGGGGAATATGAGGTGCGCAAGCTGTTCTGGAGACAGCAGCAATCGCGGTTTTGCTCGATCGCAAAGATGCGATTTGAGATATCTAGTGCGGTAATCCTCATAGTTTCCGTTGAACGGGCCAGAACTCGAGCGCCAGTTCTAGCTAACAGGTTCCTAGCAGGAATGATAGGGTAGCAGATTTGGAATTGCCATTACAAGGACGGAAGCGTTAGCAGCGCGTCTGCTGCGGATGCGAGCTATGAAACGCAAGGGAGAAGTAGTCTAGCTTATTAATAATATAATAACAACCGGCTCATCAACTCCCAAGTTTCTTTTATCACCTTGGTCTTCAGCCCACAAATCCATTAACAAGGACAGTCCCTCGACGGCCAGTATACCTAACTCTACTGAACTTACTCCCCTGTCACGGCTACGCACTATCGGAACCTCTAATGTATCCCTTGATTATTTGACCCCCATCGGACCCACCTCTTGGACAACACGTGAACTTAAATGTTCCCGTGAATATTCCCTACCCCTCCTGAACTCCCGCTCACTGACTCATAAAGTAAGAAAAGTAAGATTTTTAGCAGCTAGAAATTCTTATGATAATATCTTCATAACAGAAACTTGGCTAACAGACCACAGTTCCACACCGATTTTTCACTGGCGGGTTATGCGCCTTTCCAAAGTAATAGATCAAATCGTAGAGGTGGCGTTTGCTTAGCCTACGTGAAGCAGTCACACAAAGCTTCCGTCCTCCATCATCCACTTCTTGATTCTATCCCTGACACCATTTGGCTTCTGGTACAATTACCCGAGCTCCCAAACTATATAGGATGTGCTTACCGATCACCAAACTGGAATAGCTCTGATATTTCTCGTCTAACACAAGCCTTCCTTTATCTTTCTGGTCTCCCCCAGCCGTAAGATAATTGCAGGTGACTTCAATGCCCCTAAAATTTGTTGGTCCTCTTTATCCTCTCCGCCTACTCTGCTCAACTTTGTTTCTGAAACGCACGCTGAAGGATGGGCTCAGCATGTGACCAGGCCCACAAGGTTCAATAATAACTTAGACCTAGTTTTTACGCATAGCACTCCTAATGTTGAGGTTTCAGTGCTAAAACCTTTCCCTGGGAGTGACCACAAGATGTTCACGTGTAGCTTCCCTCTCCTTAACAAATCTTCCTCACCTATGTGGACCCACCACGCTGCCTCTTCCTATATGTTGACTCGTTGGGGCGAAATCCCTGACGCTCTGCGAACCCTTGATTGGTCCAGCTTCCTTTTATCGCCCGACCCGCAGAGAGCGACAGACGACCTTTACGCAAAACTTCTTTTTATTAATAATCGTCTGTCCACTCTGACCACTCAACATAAACCCAAGAGCATAGTAGGGTTTATCGGCTACAGACGAAGCTTTTGAAGGCTCAAAAAATCTTCAACAAAACGGGAGACTTCCCGATCTTAATCCAAGTAAACCGCTTGCAACAAGAATTTCTTGTGGAGTCCGACGTAAGGTTAAAGAGGCAGGAAATGCTAGCTCTTGGGTCGCCTAACCCAGTTCGGAAGACTTCCCACATTTTCGAAGCTCGCTCGCGGCAAATATTTTCGGCTCCTCAGAACTTCATCACTTTTAATAGCTTCCGCATAGAGTTCCCTGTAGACATCGCAGAACCATTCAATACATATTCCTCTTCTACTCTCGTTAATGACAATCGGCCACACTCTGAAATCTACTCCATGTCAATTTTGGTTAGATTATCCTCCATCTCCTTGGACGTTGCTGGCATCATCAATGTGATGAAATATGCCAGGCCATCTCACAGGCCGGGTACTGATGGCATCCCACCGGTCCTATTTCGCTCCGCTGGTTCAGATCTTCCACTGCTCCTTCTAAATCTGTTCTCGCTCTCCATGTCCGGCGCTACTTTTCCGTCACAGTGGAAAACATCCATTATTGTTCCACATCACAAAAGAGTTCCATGCATGAATCTGAAAACTTTTGCCCCATTAGCCACACTCCAGTTCTATCCAGGCTTATGAAGAGATTGCTAAAGAACAACTGGTTAAATTCCTTACTACTCACAACCTTATCAACCCCTCCCAACACGGCTTCCTCAGGGGCCGATCCTGCCTCACCTGTCAGTTGGATTTCTTAAACGTGGGTGGCCGAAATACTGATTCCCACCGGCCGATTCTCATAATCTTTTTAGACATGTCAAAAGCGTTTGACCGCGTTTCCCTCTCCTGACTTCTGGCCAGTATTAGGACTTGTGGAATAATAAATCCTCTCCTACCATGGCTATCATCTTACCATTCCGATCACTCTCAGGTAGTCAATATTAACGGTTGTTTTTCCCAGCCCCCTGTTGTTGCGAGTAGGGTCATTCAGAGAAGCGTCCTAGGTCCTCTCCTGTTCCTGCTATACATTAATGATATCTCTGAAGTTATTCGTCATGGCACGCCATTCCTGTTTGCCGATGACAGCAAAATAGTCTACTCTTTTCAGGTAGCTTCATTTAGCTCCACCCTTGCATTTATCAATGAAGACAGAGTCTCTTGATAACTGGTGCTCCAAGTGGCTTATGAAGTCCCCTGCTGACAAGGGTTCTCTAATAAAATAAATGCCCTCTTCCTCTGGGATCCCGCTCTATAAACGGCATGCCAATTTTTGTATCACACACAGTTAAAGACTTGGGGTTACAATACTCCTGCTCTTTCAACATCCACGAGCAAGCTCACCATCAGACCGCTGTAGCTAAGAAAACCGCCACAATGATCCTAAGGACTGCAGAATTATCACATTCAAGTCTCTTGCTAGGCCCCACGTCGAGTACTGCCCGATTGTCTTCAGACATATGTGTAAAGTCAATCGAATTGCCACCGAAAACGTGCAGCGTGCTTTCACTAAAAATCTCCTGGGTCCTTCATTCAGCTTAAACCACAGGGCCACATGCGAGCTGCTTAGACTTGAACCATTGTGACTTCGTCGAGGTAAATTAAATCTTGCAGTTTTCTTTAATCTTTGCCATAATTATTTCCAGTCTCGTACAAACGTCACACGCGACTCTGGTAGTCCCCCTTATCCGCTTCGTAGAAGATACTACTCGTTAAGAATAACCCTGACTCGATTATTGATCAGGGGTAAGTTCTTCATAGTTGCTACCTCTAAACTCTGGTACAAACTCCCTAGTTCCCTGCGGTCGTGCTAAAATTTATCCCAGTTCAAAGCCCAAATGGCAAAGTTGCAGGATGTCCCGCTGTTAGTTAACTCGAGGCCCGCTGACATTGGACTAGTCTAGGTTAGGATTCTAGTTCATGACCGAGTCTTTGCCTAAAACACCATCAGTGATTCGGCTTCACCTTTAACTTCCTCGGTTTCTCTCACGTCCCGCTAATGCACATTTTGACCTCCCTTGCATTGATTTACGCTCTTTACCAGTGGCTTAGACATCTAACTCAAAATTCTCACAATGTGGGCTGAAGTAAATGTCGATGTACTTATTGTTGGATCCATGCTCTCATCACATCCCGTGATTTTAAACACCATCCTGTGTACTTCCCGCTCTTCATGTCACCTTATCCTCTTTAGTGGCCTGGCAAAGCTGAATAGATCGTTCTTGGTAGCCCCAAAGCTTCAACTGATAAAACTGCTACCATATCTCAATTCTAGTTGCCATATTTTACGGAATAGACGCACTATGTTGCAGGTATTTTGCAGCAATCCAATAACTGTCATAGGCCCAACTTGGCACCCAAGCCAGACTACTCTCCTTTGATTTTCACATCTCGCGTCCGGAATGGGCGCGCCGCTTACGCTTCCGTCCTCGTAATGGCGATTCTAAATCTGCTATCCTATCATTCCTGCTAGGAACCTGTTGGCTGGAACTGGCGCTCGAGTTCTGGCCCGGTCAACCAAAACTACGCCGATTGTCGCACTGGATATCTCAACTCGCAATATGCAATTGGATAAAACCGCGATTACTACTGCCTCTAGAACGGCTTGCGCACTTCATATTCTTCACCCGTACTGCTGACTAAAATCAAAACTTACGACAACAAAAATGACAGCATAGAGGACATTCTTTGCTAGTGTGTTTCAGGAGTGTGCTTACACAAAATTTCTCTTATTTAACGCACTTCCCAGTACAGCTTACGACCATCCGTATGTAAACATGGCCACTGTGCTTAGAAGTTCCGTAAGCTATGCTTCATAAATTTTCCCCAGATAGCTTGAGATTATCTTGACAGTCTTCCTCTGCTCCCAGCATTTTTTTGCCTTTTGTTGTCAAATACGCGTCTTATCCACTTTGTACGGCGTCCATCCTGGTTTTCACTAATTTCATCCAATGAACGTATTACCATTGCTTTTCATCTCCTGAGCACATCGTTTTCACTAATTACGTAACGCTCCTAGCATATGGGGAATCCGGCCATATCTCGAGATCCGTCGTTAAGCTCAGTGCATCTTTTTCAACAGCAATGAGCTCACCTAGTGCAATTAAACACGAAATTTCTCGAAGTCTACCGCTTGTAAATAGTCGCAGGAAATTCTTTATGAGCTTGAAAAATGAGTTTTCTGTTTTTTGCTTTTCGCTGGTATGCTTGCACTTTCCCCATTGACTTCCAGGAACTCAATTCACTTTCCAGTGAGCTTATGCAATAAATGAAGGTTGCCCCCAACCCCTTATCCAATTGGCCTTCTATTATTTGCAATTTCTGTGCATCATACTTGAAAAAATTGATCTTGCCTTGCGCATGCTTCTCACAAATCGAGAAGTGTATATTAATATTATTATTATTAACCCGATGACATGTATTTTGGCACGTTACCCAACACAGCGGATACTGCTTAACATTTGCCATTTCTTCTCAACAAACAGACGGCGTGTTAGCACCCTATGAATCGTGAGTTCAGCAAAACAAACCGACCATGTTCCACGGCGCAGCCGTTAGAACTGATAAAAAAATATGAGCAAAAATTTACTGTCCATGCAGTTCATAGGAAGACCCAAATTCTTCCAAATATAAACAAATTTCTATGTGTCAGTGTTGCCCATAAATCACCAAACAAAAAGCATGGGCAATCTGTCAGTTGGGCCGACCAGCACAAAGAAAGAACAGATGGGGGCGTTCAGAGATAGAGTATGTTTGGCAAGAGCGTGCGATTGAAACTTGCGTGAGCAACGTACAGATGGTAACCGCTCCTGACGACTAACTTTTGGTTGAACGGGGGTTCCGGAAGAACCTGGTCTGCCCATAGAAGACCTCCATAGATTGAGACCATAAGAAAGATGCTGGAAACTTGTGGATGTCTTGATGCTCTTCATCACCCGCGAATGAAAGGATGTTCTGCCGTTACCGAGTGGCAAGTTTGGTGATCCTTTGGGTGGTACTTGTTGGTGGCTGACCGTGTGCCGGAAACCGAATTTGATAAACATCTTTAGGAGCTGAACGCAGGAGATGTGTTCCACCACCTCCGCTACATTCACACATCGCGGCAGCTGCGCTGCTGGCCCGATGAGCGCCGGTCAAAACGGCAGATCTGACCGCGTTCCACATCGGTGGGTCTCATGCCATTGTCACGAATATTCACCAGAATGAGTTAGACACGGGGATCTTACCCCGGGTTTCTTTGACAAGAGAACGATGTCGAGGGCTAGAACGACGCTTATCCTGCCAATCTTAGGGCAACCTCCTGTCTAGGCTAAAGGAAAACTTGTGAAAACGGAACTTGTGACCGCCGATGGACATTGAACTTAACGGCGGGCACCCAAAGAGCGTTCCTTGTGCCCCTACAGATGCAACATGGAAGTGACGTGTCCGTCATGGCGTAAATTATCGCAACAAACATGTTATTTTGCTTAGTACAGTTGTGTATTGACAAACGGAGGTGTATTCAATATGCTGATGCAAAAATAATATCGAAATGGGGAAAACGAATGGGTTGATTTAACTTGCAAGTACTAGGGCTGCTTCGCATATCGGGTAATTTCGACGCGATCGTTGGCGCTGTGTATTCGTTCTCACCAGGATTCCGCAAGAGCAGGGCTGGCAGCGGTCAGGCTCAACCTGGAGGGTGAGGTACATGAAATGAAAACCGTCTGTTCATCAATTCGCACCCAACATTGGCAGGTTTGATGCGATTGATAGACATCTTGTCGGGTCGACCAGAAACCGAAGACCAGCATATGATGGTTGAAATAATGATCGAAAACTGTTAGCACGGAAGAAAACGTGAGTTGAAGTATTCAACGCGGCTGGAAAATACCCGGAAGATCTTCGATCCCGTGATGGGGTGGCATGAAGCGTTTGCATGTGCTGTGCGAGACGTTTTGCACAGTTGCCATAATTGAGGTTTGTAGGTCTCGAGGGAGCCATGATCTATCCATGGAGGCGAAGCATATAACCAAACAGAGGCCCGTTTGGTACGGCGCGCATTTTTCCAAAGGAGCTCCGAAGGCTTAATAGCTAGCTGTATTATTTCGCTCCAAGGCCGATTGGCCCTGGATCGCTGGGCGGCATTTAGTTGCCGGTAAAATCTTCCCACCAAACCTTCAGCCAGCAAGCTGCAGGCAGTTGTTCATGTATGTTTCCTGGCCAGCGTTCGAATCAACTTTGAGGACGCCTCGTCAAAATCGAAATCACGGCCGGCGGTCACTGCAGCGGGGCAGCCAAATGTACTTATGCAACCGGCCAGTAAGGCCTTCGCTGCCTCTTCTGGCGCGGGGAAGGGAAGCGGCATGGCCTGTGGCCAGCACGTGAAGCGGTCTAGACAGGTCAGCATATAGACGTAGCCGTGAGACTGCGAGAGAGGCCTTGTGAGATAAACATGTACTTGGTGAAGACGTGTCTCGGGTTCAGGAAACTTAACAAATGGAACTTTGGTATGTCGATGTACTTTTACTCTTTGGCACAGGAGGCAGGCGAGAGGCCACTGATGCACGTAGCGCTTCACGCTGAAACACCAAACTCTCGGTCACTAGCCCCATCAAGGTGGACGAGGTTGTGCAACCAGCCGGGCATCAGATCGTGATGGACCAAACTCATCAAGCAAGGGACCCCGGAATAGCCGCAGGTGCGGACTTCAAAACGAGTCTGTAGTGCGAGAAGGTGGTTAAGAACACACGGTGTCTTGCGCCAACTGAGGAGAACCGTAGGATCTAGGAGACCCAACGGTCTTCTGCCGCTGTTCATTGCATTTGTCAGGCAGTACTTGGAATACCTTGTCCCAGCATGGAGACCTCATTTGGTAAGAGGCAGGAAAATGCTGGAACAGGTTCAGCGTGATTTACGCGCCGGCTTAGGAACCTGAGTCACATGGGATATGAGCAGAAGCTGGGGGCGCTTTGCTTGTACTTCCTAGGAGGTAGGAGAAGGGGTGACTTAATACATACCCGATTAAGGGGAACCATACACCATAAGGGAATGGGAAAACAATTGTGCGAGAGCACATAACCACGAGTGAAGCAAATGGTTTGCCATACGAGAGGTGGATGACTGGAACAAGTTACCGGAAGAAGTAGTCGAGGTGAGATCAGTCCGTGAAATCAAGGAGGGGCCAAACAATGCATGGCTCGGTGCGATCGGTGAGAAGAATATGTGAATGGTAGAGCTGGGGAAATGGTCGAGATGAAGGCATCTCATTAATTGTCCTCCCCCTTTGTAGGAACTGAAGAGGGCTTTCATCTCCTGTGGTCGAAGCAGCGTCTGATCCAAGGAGCCCGCAGTGCAAGAATCTGGACGATCAGGCACCTCGCCGTATAGTCCTGTAAATTTAACTGGAAATGGAACTGGAACCGCCGGCCTTGGACGACCTTGTGATACGTCGCAAAGAGTTGCATTCTGTGACGTTGTGATGGGTCCAACCGCTAGGTTTAAGGACCTGTCTCGTCCAATTTTGTCGATATCAGGATCCATAACTTAGGTCTGTGCCATTGCGTCGAGGTCGATGCTCGGCGTCGAATACAAACTGAGCTATAGTATGCGGTAAAGTGCGTCGACGACTGGGCTGTCTCCCCGAGAGAAAATGTCGTACGTCCACAGTGACCTGTGAACCAAGGTCTAAACGGCGAATTTCGTATGGCGAGTACCGCCCGGAGGCCGAATGCAGCGCGTATACCAGTGGTTTGTGAACTGTGAACACCTCGAATGGGCGACCTTTTAACGCGAGTCTAAAGTGCCGGACAGCGAGGTAGACAGCTGGCAACTCCCTACCAAACCTGCTGTGTCTGGACTCTAACGACTGCAATCGTTTTGAAAAGAATGTTAAAGGCTTCCAAGAATCGTCAGTGTACTGTCAAAGTACGGCTCCCAGTACAATGTCTGAAGCGTCGGTTATTAGAGATATGGGTGCTAAGGGGTCGGGATGTGTAGGAAGCACCAGTTTAATGGTAGCGTATTTCATGTAGTGAACACCTGTTGTGTGGCCTCAGGAACGGCCAGTCTACGCTTAACTCGTAAGAAGTCTGCGAGAGGGTCAGTGATTTCCGCACAACTGGGGATTAGTCAACGGTAGAAGTTGACCAGGCCGATAAAGTGTCGTAATTGTTCATACGAACTATGCGCCAGGTGTCCCGAATAGCGGTTGCCTTATCGGGCAATGGAGCTATACCTGAGGCCGGGGCAATACGTCCTAAGGATGTAACACTGGGCCTTCCCCAGCCCACCTTTCGAACCGTTAGTTGTTATGCCATGTTTGCTCGGGCACTGGAAAATACCGCGTAGGAAGCTAAGTGTTGCTGCTGTGCGTGGTTTGCAACTAAGATATTGTCCAGGTACGTACACATCTTCTAAACCTCGTGTGTCTTCGTGCATAAAAGCTTGAGCCGCGTTCCTGAGCCCGAAGGGCATCTTCACGAACTCGATCAGTCCAAATTGCGTGGTCACCGCCGGTTTTGGTATGTCGGTCCCCTCCACGGGGATTTGGCTTTAAACCCGCAGTAAATCTATGCGGCTAAAGGTCATGCAACCGGACAGCGACGAGGTGACATCATGTATATGGCAAAGCGAATACCTATCGGGTACGGTGGTCCTGCTAACTGCCCTGTAGTACCCGCAGGGCCGCTAGTTGCCATTGGACCTTCAACTTCAGTGAAATATCATACCTACGACACAAGTGCTTCAGCCCAGCGTAAGCTGCTCGAACCTTCGATATACGTGTGTTTACTTCCACTTCCGAGCCACTTTTGCTGGACACGCAGCTACCAAGATAAGTGAACGGTCCAAAATCGTCAGTTCCCCTCCATCCAATATCAAGTTCGGCACCACTATTGTCCATTCTCGTAACAACACTTCACACTTTGAAGGTGCAAAGCACATGCTGAACCGAGCTACAGACCTCGAGAGTCTACCTAGTGCTCGTTGTGCATGGTCTACGGATTCGAACAGGCACAGAACGTCGCGGAATACGTTCCTCATTCTAAACATCACGGATCAAGGAGTAAGTGATTTCATCAGAGCTTCTCCACTCAGTTTGGAAACAACGTCCACTTTCGTTAGGCGGGGGATCGGAGGTCAAGAGACACCTCCCAAGGATTCGCAGTTGCAGCGGTCGGTATGGCTAGCTAAACTGATCCTTGGAGTACTGTGCCCAACGGTCGAGCGTTTGTTATCTACCATAGATGAGCCCCATTTCTGTCGCACACAACTTCACTAACCGCAGTTTACCGCCCGCCGGTGTCACGTATAAGCCTAGCCAGTCTTTGACTGTTGCCCGAAGCGGTTATCTTCACCCATCAGTCTTCACCATCATCTTTAAGGCTTATCGGCAATCGACACACCTTATTCTCCTTCGTTCAGTTAGCTGGCGTTTTTGCTCCACTAGGCCCAGGGACGCCTGCGAGATCCTGAAGTGTGCAGGAAATACCTTGACGAAATACTGGGCGCATTTAGGTGAATCACTCTTAGCGAATCCTGAATTCGAGTTTCACTGACGCAGCAGACATCAATTGAAAGTGAGTTCACCATCAGAGCCAAAGACGCCTGCATGAGGGTGCACACATTGAAAGAGCCAAGACTCAAAGGCTGGCGATACTTGAGAAAATGTGTGCCACCAAGTTGAAAATCATTTACGATGCTGTTTGACAAGGAGCTGTTGTAGGTGTCGAGCACTTTATCAGTAGGCACATTACGGATAGGCGACCACAACTTGTGCATGGAGATAGTGCAAAGACGATGTTAGTTAGGTACTGGTCAGGTTTGCAAAGTGCTCGTCTTAACTACCGTACACGGTATAGTTGCATACAAGCTGAAAGACAGGCTATTTGGTGTTGCCTTCTTAGCTCTTCGTTGGATATTATATTACGCCAGCTAGGGCACCGTTGATCGGAAACCTTTAGTCATTTGATTTCCTCAAGTCTGAACAGCCAGATTTCACGTTTGTTGTAAGACCAGTCATCCTTATATGTGTATGCTTTATGGGCTGTTACACTACTCGGTCGCCCGATCCAGAGTAGACCTTGTTATTCGAGGATGCACTGCTAGATTTTAAGAAACCAAGCGCGATCTTCAAGATAGCTGATTCATCTCGTGGCCGGAGGTGATCAAATGAATTAAGCGTCCGTCACCAAAAGAGTCTGGGGTTCGAATCCCAGGCCTGCTGGTCACTTTGGTGGTGACCGGGGATTCGCTGTCACCCGGCTCGTTACCATACTCGACCTAGTGAGGCCTCCTGTAGTTCTATGCCAATCCAAGTTTCAGAATCAAGGTTGCCGGCTCCCCCCCCCGTACAATGGGCCCTAGTGGCTATGGGACCTGTCCCTTCTACTGCACTCACGCTTCTTGATCGATCCATGTGCCTCTTCTGAAAGACTTTGCCGGGTCAGTGAAAGAGGACAATGTTCCGTGGCCTTATTTAGATGACGGGCCAAACACCCGTGTGTCTCCATGTCTAGAGCAAACTTTGATGGCAGTTTCTGTGGAAAACCGTTGCCAAGCCCAAACCCACCCCGTCGCCGATACCACAGCAGTTTTTCGGCGGCCCCTAAATCATTCAGCTTGGGTCCACTTCATTCACGGTTAACTACTTTAGTGATGGCTATTCTTTTATACACAGCTCAGCTGCGCGCTCAACAGCTCCATCCTAAGATCACAACGAATTTCAAAAGCCAGGGCAGCTTCCGCGAACCTCCGACGCCCGAGGTGCGCGATGACTTACGGCTTTCCCTAAAGAGATGTACAATGCCACAGTTGCTGCTTTTCTTTACGTTTGCGAGCCTTGGTCTCTTCGCTTTAATGGTACTAGGCGACGTCTGACGAAGTAGTCTCCTGGTCCTCCAGATTCGGTGTTGATTTGAGCTGGCGACTCAGTCGGGAAAATGAGTGTAAGGGCACTTAATCCAAGCAAATGGGTTTTCACTTAGCCACTCTCCGCTACCCAATCATTTTCCAGCTTGTTGACTGAACTCTTTCAGTGGTAAGTAGCAATTCACCATCGTCCTGCTAGTTACCACACCTGACCTGATGCGTTGTTATACTGTTCTACGCCACTCGAAGTTGCAGGCCTTTGGTCCCCGCTTGCCATTCTCCCATAGCCCGGAAAAACTCTTCGCCTCGCTTCATTCCTCGTGTGTCGGGTGACCCGGTTTCGAGCGCTCCTGGCAAGATTTGCATTGGTATCGCTCTGGGCATTGAGGCCGAACGTGGACTATTCGACTGGATCCTAGTCAATTGTCCTTTATTTTTTTATGACGTGCATTCTGCACAAAGGTAGTGAAAGGGACATGTGCCATGGTCACTAGGCCCCAATACGCCCGGGAGTAGGGGGAAACAGCAACTGGGACCCTGAAACTCGAAATGGCGTAGACCCATAAAGGATCTCTATAGGTCAAGTATGGTAACGACCCGGGCAAAATGATTTGCGGTCTCCGGCTCGGTTAGTCAGTTTTGTACGCTTCAACTGAATCGCCATGGTCTGTTTGGCGAATCCGCTTGTGCCCCTGTCGACAGTGGCCAAATAAGAGCTCCACTGGGGCGTTTTCCCATTGCTCCGATGTGTGCTTTTCTCCTTTGAGTGGATGGTAGTGTGAGGTAGCAAACAAAAGCAGGGCGTTTTAGAGAAAGACTAGTGGTTGTGAAAACTGAAACTTGAAGTAGCATAGCGCATAAGGTCTCATTAGGTCAGGTTTGCTAAGGAGCCGGGAAACAGTGTTTCCATCTGCCACCAAAATAATCAACGCATCTGGGACTGGAACCTATTATGTTTTTCGACCTATATATATATGTATATATACATGTGTATGTATATATGCATATGTACATGTATGTATATACATGTATATGTATATGTACATATATGTATATATGCATATATGTACATATATATAAATAAGCACGGCGCCAACACCGCAACGTAAATGGAACTGCATAGGCGGAGAATGCTTATTCCACATAAAAACTGCCAGTTATCTGGTTCTTCTCTCCCCCCTCTAATTTTATGTTTTTTACGCTTCAGCTTATTGGTTTCGCGGATTGGTATCTCATGATTAATGCGGTTCTCCATCAACCTGGTTTGACTCCTGCGGACGATGAGAATGTCAGTTCTCCGTTCGAACTCCTTCAACGATATGCAAGCGATAATTACGCACGTTATGTCCTGAAACAGAAACCTGAGTGGTTTGCTGACAGAGACTCTGCCGGATACCTTTTAATTCACCGTGCATGCATCAGGGGAGATGCACTTATTGTTTCCGCTCTGCTGCATATCGGCTGTGATCCTACTGCTCTCACGGAAGCAGGATTAACAGGTGTACATTTGGCCGCGATGTTTGGGCATATAGTCGTGCTATCGTTGTTAGGCGAGGCTGGGGCAGACTTAAAACAAGCGGACTTCCAGGTAACTTAACCAGTGGCTAGCCTCTGTTTTTTTGTTGTGTTGGGACATTAAGCTCATGACGTGCATTGTTCATATCTATACCTACCTTATATATATATATATATATATATATATATATATATATATAGAGCTGAGAAGGTGTACACTGAGTTAATACGTTTATCGTGACGTTTCGATCCAAACTAGGACTCGTCAAACGTGAATGAGTGATTGAATGGGATCGCTAGTTCCGTTCGGTTTTGTGCACTGTCCGTCTGTTTGTCTCTCTATTCTGCATCCGGGTCTTGTTAAGATGACGTAATGTTTGTCAACCTCGACATGCCGATTGAACGAGTTATTCGAGTGGACGGCTTCAAGAATCAGTCGCTCCCCCTTTCTGTTTGCCCGGCTGACTACCTTTGCGTTGTTGATGTTGACCTCATGGCCTGTTTGTGCACAGTGGTTCCATATCTGCGAGTGTGGGTCAGCGCGTCGTAGGGCTAAGCTATGTTCGTGCAAGCGTGTGCGTAATTGTTTGCTTGTCTTACCGACATACTGTTTGTCACATCCGAGGCACGGAATGGCATAAACTACCCTTGACTGGTCGTGCTGGTCGATCTTTTCCGTTGAATAGAATAGATCTCAGGGTGCCGGGCGGTTTGTGGGCGATTGTGATATCTGGTGGACGTAGGATGCGTTCGACCGCTTCGGATACTCCCCGTATGTATGGAAGTACCACGATCGATCTGGTCCTCTCAATGCTTGCCTTCAACTTTCTACGAACACAGGCGTTGATGAAAGACTTTGGATATCCATTGACCGCAAATAACGTGGACAACCTAGATTGCTCTTGTGCCCGTAGGTGCTGTGTACTGCAGTGTGTGTCGGCTCGATGGAACAGGTTACGCACACAGCCCTTTAGGTGGCAGGTTGGATGGTTGCTTTTGAAATTGAGTATGCGGTCTGTCGTCGTCGGTTTTCTGTAGACGGTTGTCTCTATGCTCCCGTTTGGTTACCTCATAATTAGTACGTTGAGAAACGGTAGATCCGATTCTTTTTCCTCCTCCTTGGTGAATTTGATGCTGGGCACTATCGCGTTTAGGTGTTGATGAAATTGGTCCATTTCTGTTTTTTCTAACAACAAATGTATCATCAACATATCTGATCCATAAGCGTGGGCGGTTTGTTTCCAATGCCTTTGTCTCGAATTGTTTCATGGTTGCGTCTGCTTACAAGCCTGATAGTGGTGATCCCATGGGCGTTCCTCTTATTTGTTCATATATCGTCCCATTGAACTGTAGGTGTTTCCATGCACAATTCTATCAAATGCATTATATCATCCTTAGACGTTGCTGTTCTATCTGATAGGTTGGAGTCCTTCTCCATAAGCTGGCGCATGCTGTCCAGTGCCATCTGCCTCGGAATATTTGTGAACAGTGATGTGACGTCGAGTGAGACCATAGCTTCGGTTGCTTCTAACTTGAGGTCTTTGACTTGTTCCAGGAATGTGGCAGAACTCTTCGTGTCGTTTTGGTCCTGTGGTAGGCATGGGCGTAGGAGACGGAAAAGTTACTTCGCTAGCTGATAGTTTGGTGCTGTTGTCGTTGCGACAATGGGTCTAAGCGGCACTCCCGGCTTATGGACTTTAGGAAGTCCATATATCCTGGGGACGGGTCCCTCTGCAGACTTTATTTGGTTGTACTGTTCATCGCTAATTTTCTTGCTTTTTCTCAAAGAGTTCAGTTTTTAGTTGATTTTGGCTCGAGATTCTTTGACTGGATTTCCTTTCACTGGTTGGTAGATCTCGTTATCATCCAATAATATTTTCATCTTTGCTTGGTATTCAGCATTGTCGAGCACTGCTATTGCATTACCTTTGTCTGCGGGGAGTATGACTATTTCTCGATTGTTCTGGAGTGCTTTTACAGCTTTGATTTCGTTATCAGGTAGGTGATATTTTCGCCTATGGTGCGCGAGTTGTTGACAGATTTTTGCCCGTATGTCTTGGCGCGTCTCTTCCTTTAGTGCGTACTTCCGTATTGCCGATTCAATGGAGGCGATAAACGTGGGATGTTTGGCGTTGGTATGATTGAATGTTAATCTTTTCAGTAGCACGAACTTTTCGATTGGTAGTAGCTGGTGGCCCGAGTAATTGTAGATTGGTTCGGCATATTGAGGTTTCGTTTGATTGAGCGCGGCGTATTTCTTGGTGAGTCTGTCCCTCACCTTTGAACGGTTTGTGTTCGATGTGATTTCAATATATATATATATATATATATATAAGCAGGAAGTAGTATCTCGTTGCGTAAACAAAATTTGCCCGGGAGCACACGACCGGTTTCGCGGTTATTGTCGCTCGTCAGGTATGCGTACCCGATGCTCTCTTGTCCAAACATCCACATAATTGTACACTATATACATATGCAATGACTATCCTCAACCGATTTATTCATGCCCTGATATTGGAGGTGATATCCTCGGGTGGCGACAGAGGCTCCGCCATTAAATCGAACCCTTTAAGGAGCAGTCTCAATAGTCGCGCACTAACATGTTTGCTCCGACGTCAACAATTCTGATTTCCTAAGGACTATCACTTCGCTCTCCTACGGAGATAGACGCAGCGTCAAGCATTACACTATACCAGCGAGGAAATTCAACTGGTCCCGACGACCTCCTTCCACGTTTCTCAAACTGGTTGAAAACTCCCTAATAAGACGACTTACCACCGCTCACATCACATTTGTAACACAAAGCATATTCCATTTTCATGGGGCTAGTCATTGACTGCATCCACCTCCAAAAGGGGAACACCCGATGACTGTAATAATCATCATGTGGTCAGTCTAATTCCGCCATCGGCCAAATTACTCGCTTCGATGATGCTGTGCCCTCTGACACCGATTCGCGGATTGACGTCTGCGAATAGGGAGCCGCATTTCCCCTAGACCGTCATTTTACCGACCAGATTTCCAATCTTCGTCAGTCACTCAAGGCTCTACACACACCGCCGCCCAGCAATCCCAGTTTTTCTCGGCTCAAAATGAGCTTTTGATTCAATTGATCGGCAGCTATTCGGTGCCTCTTGCTACCACATCCTTCAATGACTCCAGCCAACTGGTCGATAGTGTGTTTGAACCTCAGCCACAAAACGTTAGGCGATTACTGTTCCCCATTCCGCTACACAATTTACCATTCCACGTTGTCACATCACCCAATGGCCTCCGCGTGGCTTCTTCCACTCCGAGGTTGGAATGGAAAATAGGATATGGTATGATAGATGAGTGTTGGCCATACGCAACACGTGTCTCTACCGACGAAGTCTAACCAAGCTCCATATGTGGTGATAGAAAATTCTCCAGATCAATATCCAACATTCGATTCCTGGCCTGCACACTGGTCATGTAGTCACTCCATCCGATTCTAGTGAAACTACACACACCGACAACCGAAAACCTCCAATTGATGAACATCTAAAACACGGAACTCCATATCGAAACGATTCAACAAAGCTGACTGCACTGCGGCGAAGTACACACGACCTCCCAACCTTAGCAAAATATCAGGTTAGCGCCACAACCGCTTCAGTCCAGCGTAAGTCGCTTGAGCCTCAGATATACGCGTGCTCACTTCTATTGCCATACTGCCCTTCTTAGTGAAGCAGCCACCGAGGTAAGTGAAAGGGTCGACAATAGTTGGTTCTTCCCCACCGGGTATCAAATTCAGAACTACTAACGCCCAGTCTTGTAGCACCACTTTACATTCTTAAAGTGCAAATTACATGCCAAAAGGAGGTACAGCTTTGCCAGTCTGTCAAGTGCATGTCGCGTACGTTCCCTAGATCCGAATATACACAAGGCTATTGGGATAATCTTGGTTACAGAACTTCTCGCCATTTGTCAGTTCGACGCCTACATCCTGGCGACCTCACAAGACATTCTTCATTATATAGTCAATGAAGAAGTTACACAATACTGACTAAGGAAACACCCACTAGTCGTTTCAAACGTATATATATATATATATATATAATGCGGATCGATATCAGTTTTCCATCAGAAATCGTAGTTTTGAGAAGAATGGACTGCTTTATCGAATGGACCGATTTTATCCTTTTTAAGAATGATGGTTAGGTTTCAGTACTCGAATTAGCAAGGCTCCTTGGTCCAATCCGAAAAATGGGCATAGTCCGAAGAACTTTACTGAGTCACAACAAGGATAATGCACAGATCCTCTTGTGAAGACCAGAGCAAAAAATCCTGTGGTATGTATCACATCTTATCTGCAACGGGCATTGTTCTCCGCCGACTATCTAGTAATCGTGTAGGATATGGGAATGGTGGTATCAGCGGATTCTAGCTTCAAATATTCTGACGATATTGTACTTTTGAGTTATGATTTGAGTTTGCTGCTGCCAATATTCCTCGACAGTCTTCATCAGCGTAACTATTTTTGGATATATTTTCCACCTTCGAGGTTTAAAATGGTGTTTTGTGATTGATTTATCCTAATTCGAACCTTGTTTTTGACCACTGATGTCCCACTTAGTGGTTGTGCATCAGTTTTTAGGGCAGAATGCTACCGCAAGGATGAAGTAGATGGTCGCCTCCTTGGTACTAACGATTTAAAGGCATTTATCCAAAAAAGCTTGGGTGAGGATGCCAGAAGTTCCTCACAAGGGCAAAAGGTCGCTTCGTCAAAAAATAAGTGCAGCATGGTGAGATTACACATAAATGACACGATTCGCCGCTGGTTCCGCTCGCCCACTTCCGCCCCCCACCACCGCTTCGTTCAAGCTAGAACCTAGTGTTCAGTAACTATAGCGAGAACCAAAGAGCGCTAAGTCTGTTGCAAAGTCAAACGTCTACTCTCTTCCGCCGCCGTTAGTCGATCTCTTGGTAAGACAATCTCCCGTGATTTCCGCCCTTTAAATTCCCCTACCCCCCATTTTTAATTCCTCTGGCGATCTTGTTAGTGACTACACGAGAAAGCGGAAGTTTTTTGCTTCCTGGTTTTCCTTCGGTTCTGCTTTACCCAATCGTCCTACACCTCCGGCTTCCTCCTCTCATGCTGTCTCTTTTTATACCTCGTATTAGAACTGAGAAGATTCGCCGAGCGCTGTGTTCTCTGAACGTCCGGACGATATTCCACCCATCGTCCTTAAGAGGTTTGCCCATGAGTTAGCTCCTCTCTTCTGTCTTTCTCTCAAGCTTCTGATCTTTCCGACCCCTTGGAAACACTGTGATTTCCCCTAATCTTAAACGCGGTGGTCCTTCTGACGGTAACAGCTATCGTCCAATTTCCTTCACGTATGTCATTCCGAAATTATTTAAAACCGTTATTTCCGACAAAACGCATGCGTTTCTCGACCTCCAGGGACTGCTGAACGGCCGCTAATATTGATTCCGATCCCGTCGTTCAGCCGGCAATCTATTGGCCCTGGGCTCACAATCCTGATTGGCTTCATTCAGTAACTTAATCTCGTCAGGTATCTCAGACTCTCGACGGAGTTTAGCACGAGGGTCTTCTGATGAAACTACTCACACTTGGCTTTCCCCCACTTCCCCTTTCGTGGACATCAAGTTTTCCCAGTAAACGAAGGATCGCCGTCCGGGTTGATGTGATCTTGTCCTAGCCACTTTTCGTAAACGCCGTCGTTCCCAAATGCTCAACACTTACTCCCACTCTTTAATTCGTTAACGATTTTCTGTCAGGCCAATTCCATTCTTCTGTCGGTGTTTCCATTCTCCATTGTTCTTTTTCTTACCGCACTCATCGCGATGCAAACACCAAAGTCGACTATGATCGTTGTCTCCAATATATCTCTAAACTTAGATCTTGAGCACGGCTGTTTGCAAAACATCTCTTTTTTCAATTTCTTCCGAATGTCATTCGTTTTTTCCACATCGGTCCTTTGATTCGTCTGTTTTAAGTTCCGCAGGTTCTACTTCTCTTCTTAGCTTATCCATTAGTTCTTTATTATGTTGGTCTTTCTTCATATCTGGGATTGTTCACCGCGATTCATGCAATTTTCTTTCTTTTTCACTCCCTGCATTTCTTCATTCCAACTCAACTATTGTTTAAAAATCAGATCCGCCCCGCAGTCGCGTGCGGGATGGAGCTTCATCCAATACTTTCGTTTCTTGACCGGCTAATGTGCGTCCATTCATTAGCATCCACTTTACAGTCACTATCCCATCGTCGAGCCATTGCTTCGCTGTCCCTTTTCCATAGATATTTTGGTTTTTGTTCTTCGGAGCTCGCTTCGTAGTTCCTCCTCCTTCTGAAAGGTTTTTTCGTCCTTCTAGCACACAGGCAGCTAGTCAACCTTATTAACTGGTAGATGAGGCTACCAGCCGGTGTCGAAAGTACAAAGTCGCCTTGTTCCGGTGCCATCTGTCATGTAGCAGTGTGGATGGATCTGGCCTGGAAAACAGGACTGTCCAGCGATCCCGTCGGCACTCAGCTGAATGGCGCACGGGCTGAAGATCAGAATGGAAACAAGATGGGGAGCCAACCATTCGCACTAACTCTGAAACTTAAAAGTGAGACGCTCAGAAGCGAACAAGGGCAGCGTTCAAAATAAATACCAAAGAAGCAATCTGCTCGCGAGATGGGCATAGTCGGCCAATGACCTCTATCCTGAGCGTACCCATATAAACGGTTTAACTATAACAAATAAGCGGAATTGTCTTGTCGAGCGGACAGAGGCTATTTGATCGTTCTGGCTTGGCTAAGCTGGTTGGGATTAAACTGTAATAGAGACGAGCGACTGAAGGCACTAGAATCGGCGACCGTGATAAACGAAATGTTAAAAGATCAAGTTTCTGTTGTTAGGCGTCGTATTTCTTTCTCTCGGTCTTCATCTTCCGTCCGGACTTCTAAACTGATGAGCATCCCTCAGCATTTTGTCTTCCAGTCCGCTTGCAACCCTTCCCTCTTCAAAGGCGGGATTGGCAAATTCGTTCTTGCGTTAGTGTCTTTTTTACCCATGGGATTTACCCCTTATAATGTATTTTATGTTGTGTAATAAAAAGCTACATTTCTAGGCAAAATCACTTGGTCAATGAGGATGACGAACTTAAAACCACCTCAGGCCTCAGGCTCTTACTGACAGGTCGTTAAATTCATGCGGAACAGAGCTCAGACCTCATCTTTGTTGTTAGTCTCGCTTGTGTGGTCGGTTTGTAAGTGCACTCGCGCTCCAAGCAACTATCTGGTTCCAAAGCAAAATAGGCTACGGTGGCGTGGGTATATATGCGTGGTTGAACTGTTGATTTCAGTCCACTTCACCATGAACCATTATCAGGTCTCTTTACTCTGTTCAGCGCACACACACATTGCGGCATCAATCGAGCCGGCCATTATGAATGCGCTACTATGTGACCGTATTGGGACTGCATTCAGGCAGTGGTATCTCGACCTCAGAACAACCGAGGGCTTTTGTGAATGTTCGATGATCTGGCAACCGAGAATATCACCAATGATTGCGTTTGTATGTTTGAATCCTGTACAGTTGAATGGAACAGATGACCTTACCATTAACTAGTAGTGGATTCTACCAAATTTTAATTACTGATAACACTGTCAATGACAAAAATAAAACATGAATCCTAGTCTTGTTTTGCGCTGTCTTGTATATGCCACGACACGGTAAATGGGTTGAAACACAAGATGCATCGTTTATGAAGTATTAAGTAAAGCCAGATGGACAACAGTAAAGTGTACATAGTTGAAATCTTGCCTTATTCACTTAGTTCGCATGGGCCCATGTGGATGTAAAATCTTTAGTTGCTTTCACCTGTTATCTTACGCTTGTTCATTAACTATTCTTTTCTCGCTCCCCCTCGGAGTAGATGCAATCGCCAGGTGACAAATCGAGACTGGAAGACATCAACACAAGGTTAATAGCCATCAGAACTGAATTGGGGCAAACTGAATATTCCGCCATTGCTCAGTCTGTTAAAAAATCTCATGTACACATGAGATCACCCTTTCCATCTCGGTTTTCCAAGTGGAATTTTTGGATGAAATGTGTACATGTAAATTTTCTATTATCCGCTATAGGAAAACGGGATCTTTTCCAGATAAGCCCAGCCAAAAATTACCCCTCATCACCTAAAAAATGAGAAAAAAGTGGGTATGAAATTTGTACTTTTAGTTTTGAATGAAGAGGGTGAAATTGGGATATGTCATTAATAATTTGCATGAGAAAGTCAGTTTTTGGGTACCTTTGCCTCCAACCGAACTCACACAAGTATCTGTCCACTAAAGATCGGTGTGCCGTTTTGGCGTTTATTCTGCATCTTGTAGACGTACCAAAGAGATTCGATGGTTTGTGTGTAAGCTGCAGTCGTTGGATGCACAAAGTTTTCGGTATGATTAACCGTTTCATGAGTATAATTCATGTCAATCATCGCTTCGATTTCTTGGTATGATGCTCACATATCGGAGATGATGACTGAGCCGGGAGCGATGCAGGCCTGGATTGTGTCCATCAAAGTGGCCGCAGCTCGATCTGGCACTGTATACATGAACGCCTCTTTAATTTCCTGTCAGATCCCTCCGAAAATCCACTACTGTGGAGGGACTCACCCTGCATGCTTTTCACGGCGAGCTATTAGCGTCTCATTGATCTCGACGTGTACCCCTGGGGTCTGCGAAAGCCGCCAGGCGCAAACTTCGCGAAGAGAGTTATTCCAGTCAACAGCGGTCGTGTGGCTAATAGATAATTCGTCTCAGTAGAATTTGATTTTTGCCAAATTTTTGAACCAGCAGTACTCGAATGGAACTACTGTTCTAAACTCCATCCTAGACCGCTCCAGCCAAGTTCCCTTTCGAAGACCGATTTCTTGCCGACGCTGTCGGGCATTATACCTGTCAGAAACAGTTGGAGGTGCCATTTGGTGGCCATTGTTGCATAAACGTTGCTGATGAGTCACTCCGTGGCTTTGCAAAAAACGTATTGCCCTTTGCTTGCTATGAACGAGAGTTGAAAGCGTTAGAAAGTTCATTTAAGGTTTTACGTCCGAACGGAGAAAATGTTTGCACGAAATGAGCATAGATGCGGATAATAGGTCAAGGTTGTGTGCGTCCATTAAGTTGGAGCTGGCAAAAAGTAGTGGGGCTTTACTTTTCGCGCATCCTTTTTTCATTATTGGCGGGGCTTATCTGGAGAAGATCCGGGAAACGGATTGGAAGAGAGGCCTAAACCCTTGTTCGATTTTTTCTGTGCTTCCTATATTCGGATTCCTTTTATTACCGTTGCTTGAATGGAATAAGTGAAGGGCTGAGTTTTCATATTCCGTTTTGGCGTTCCATTACTCAGGCTTATCTTCTGCTGTTTCTTCCTTCTATTCAAGGGAAAAACACCACTACACTATGCTGCGGCCAACGACCAAGTGATAGTTGTTTCTTGGCTTCTTCAAGTTACAGAAGTGAGTTGGACCACCGTGGTTGATGGGTCTGGAAGAACGCCACTGCATTTGGCAATTGAAGCTGGACACGAACGGACTGCTCGTTTTCTGCTTTCCAACATTCCAAATTCCTACGATTTTCGCATGGAGAATCTAATGGCACGTGATCGTTTCGGTAATACTTACGTGCACTCCGCGTTGGCTCCCCTTCAAAGCCCTGTTTATGGGTGCGTTATGTCCGTCAAATCCCATAAGTACTCGATGAATGCAAATTGATGTTTAAACTTACTTGTTCTTAAATCAACAGTGATCCCTAGTTTTATCCATGACGTAGTGTCTTCCGTGATCGAAGCCTACAGTTCGACTCCCACTGTGGACGCTAATATCCTAGTTGGCTGAAAGGCTGGTTAATGTTGTCAAATAGTAAGACAGCCAAAAGGCTCGAAACGATGAACGGTGGACTTAAACTAGTGGGATGAGTTAAACTCTATTTCGGATCCATGTTACACACCCCCAAAGGAAGGTTGGGAATATGGTTGACATGGTTACTTGCCGTAGCCAGTGACATTTAAGGCTCGGAGCTTCTGTCTAATAATCAATCACTTACTTCTGTTGGTTTATCCAACACTTTCTTTTCAACGACCCTACGAGGCAGAAATCTACCACCCCCTGGCTCATTACTACATCTGGCCCATTGAGAATTTTTGTGGTTCCATATCATTCAAAGCTTCGAGGTTATGATGGTTAATCCCTCCCCAATGCAGGTGAAGGAATACAGCGCACCTCCTGTAGGGGTTGCCATCGTCCTGATTTATAATGCACAGGATTGAAAGGAAAACTCACGGACCGTAATCCCGCAAGTGTAACCAACAGCAAGCAGGATTTACCCATTCGGAATCAAGATAACTGTATATGACCAGTTCAGTTCAGGCTCTAGATGCTATGAATCATGCTAATTCCACTGTATTCACATACACAGTATGTGGAAAAAACCACAGCAGTGCAACTTTAACGAATATGAAAACAAATTCATGGGACTGATAATTGTCGTGTTTCACACCATTCATTCTTCGCTTTTAGCAGTGATGTTTTGACGGGTATTTTCTGTGGGTACTGAGAGACAAGCGTGAAAAATGAATAATGACATACTGCAAGGGTTTTCCTAAGTTTCTAAAATTGGGTGTTATTTGAAGTTGCAGCAAAATTGATCAGTTTCATATGGTTTCCGGTCAATGCTGTGCCTTGGAATGATGATGCATTCTGTATTTTTTTGATGTAAGCCAGTTGCACTATTCCATGCTACCGCGACGGTCAGAGGTTCGAATCCGAGCACCGCTGGCGGTGGACACCCGTCGCCCGGCTCGGTAACACGTCTGGCTTATCGAGAGCTTATGCGGTTCTGCACTCCAGATTTCTGGTCCTTTCAAGACTGTGAATCTTGGTGTTCTATCACCGTACATTTAGAAAGGATCTCTACATGCAAGGGTGATTAAGCTCTCAGTACTGGGGTTGTTGAACAACTTGGTAAAGTTCTAATTATCTGCACATTTTTATTTCCTATGGAATTGCGTTTTGTCTTCTTTTGTCCAACTTAGAATTTTAGCCGCTGTTTGAGTTTTGACGCAGTTCGCAAGTTCGTCGTATAGTTGGTGACGAAGAATTGCGGATATATGCACTTACACAGTACATACTAACCATGATTCCCCTAATTCGTCAAAAGATATCCACCACAAAATCCAAAGCAATGTAGCGAAACAATTTCCCTTCTATTAATTCATCCACTAGCCTGTTTCATCATCATCATCGTTCAGCGTTAAACAGCAAGGCAAGCCCCACTGACCGCTGCCGTGCCCCAGAGTTACACGTTTATATAAAAAAGTGAATATCCAAGGGGAACAGGGAGTGGACCTACACAGGCGGGAAAAGATAAGATGCTGCTGCAGCAACACACGAAACACAGTCTAACTGTACAAACGCACGTGTTTTCAATCATTCTGGTTCGATAGAAAATGACAACACGATCGCCACTGTTCACGGTTCACTGCCATATCCTTAAGTGTCTCCAGCCAGCAAGTTGGCGAGTCCTTCGGACCCCAACCACGAAGGCGTGAGACACCTACTCTACCTGAGCTCGTTGTACATTTTCTCATTCCACATTGCCACGTCAGCTGTTAGCCTCACAGCTGTAAACGTCGGACTTAATACGTTAGCGTTGGGCCAGCTAAACTGATCCTTGAAATGCTCCGCCCAACGGTCCAGTCTTTCCTATCTATCATGAATGAACTCTCCAGTCCTATCGCACACGACTTCCCTGTTTATAATTACATGAGAGTCCCTAGAAAGTCATTCATCTAATTAAACCAGCGATTACCAATCAACAGCGAGGATTCATTACCACCACAAAGTCTTCATGCGATTTATATGTAATCGGACAGCAAACTCAGTCACTGGTCATAAAATGAAGCCTCGGGATACAGAAATTGACGACTAACTTTTCATCACCAATCGCTTCAGTGGTTGACAGAGTGCGCACCCGAACCCCCTTGAGGTTGCTAAGAGCCACGGCTAATGTCATTGATTGCCGTGAATAAATTCACGCTGTACCCCGTGTTAACTGATATTTCTAAAATAGCGCCGCTTATTTATTTGATCTGTCCTTAATTTAACCATCTTAAGTGATAGTCGTCACCATATATATATATATATATATATATTTATATATATATATATATATATATAAAGACCTTCACTACGAAAGTATAATTAACACTAGAATCAGAAAGGTTACGCACGCGGAAACTTAAGCATGAGATTAAACTCGCGCATCTTCGAAAATGCGTTTTAACAGGCACGTGCCTTCTGACGGCTAAACGGGCAGCAGATCGATAAGCACTCGGAGTTGAGTGGTAAAACCTGTTTGTCAGATAGCAAGAGTCGCCGTTTGGTTTAATTACGTGTACGGACAGGTCGACCGTTCAGTGAAAGAGACGAAGGGCGCGTGCAATTGCTAATCCACTGATCGATGCAAGCACAAGAGGCGCCAACATGAAAGCGACGAGAAAATGATTACAAGAAAGATGCAAATGGGAAGGTTGGATAGAATAAAGAATCCAAGATTTTCTCTTGTTACTTATGCTGCACGTATTTTGATCATGTCCGTTTTTTTCATTACTCTTGTGGGGCACACGAATTCACACAGCTGCTCAGCATGCATGGCACTTCGGTTCTCAACCATATCTCCCAACGTCCTTAACAGAGGGCAACCATCATCAATTGAGGCCCAACCAGGAAGGCGGGATGTGCCAACGGAAGCTAACTACTTCATTTCTCTGTACATCAGGTCATAGCCTGATCATTTTGTTCTCTCTTCCAGCCTTGTTCAATAGGTGCAAATAGAGCAGCAAGTCTCCAGGCCATCGAAAGTCCGTGCGCATGCCGTATCTGGACGCTTCGATAGCGAGACGACTTATGACTTGCCGAATTGTTCGTGCGTTGTTGCTTAGTAAGACGATGTCATGGGCATACTCTAGGTCGAAAACTTTCCGCAGAAGCGGGTTTAACCTCGCCATCTGTTAGGCTAGACAGCCCATTCCATGGAACGTTGTCTTTGGCAAAAGCTGTAAAAAATGGGAATAATGGCACCCTTATCTTACTACCTTGGGGACTACAAAGAGAATCGAAACCTGGTCATAAACCCTCACCCAGCCTAAGGTGTGAGGGTACAGCTCTTTAAGGACCGACGCGCATTCCGCAGGCACTGTTTCTCTCTCCAAATAATGCTGTAGTCCAGACTGATCGTTGAAGTGGAAGGCTGCGCTAACGTCTAAAAATTAAGTGCTTTTGGTTCTTGGGGTGCATAGCGGTGATCTAACAGTTGGTGCAAAGTGGAGAATCGGGTTGTCTGAGGTTGCTTCATTCACAAGTAATTCCCTTCCCGTTGCTTGTAGGTTGTGATTAATTCAAGGTTTATTCCGCTGCAAGCCAGCACTGTTTCTCGTTGTGTTGAGTGCTGTTTTACGAAATGTGTAATTGTCTCACCTGTTGGGAAGAGAACGTGGAGCTGTTTAGCCTGATGCTGCCCTCTAGACGTATCACATAGGGATCTTACATTATATCAGAAATGTGTGGGATTGGCTTCCCATGTTTGTGTGGAATGGAAAGCAATTCCAGATGGAGACCGGTAAGGAGTACAATAGGTTGTCTACTATGACCAGCGATTTCGGACAAAGCTAAATTCATGTGATTGCGACAAGCCTGTCATCGCGATCACCTTTCCATCCTTTCTCTAATTCCATTTCTTCTTGTTTCTCTTGTCTTATTGTTTCTCACCCACTCTTTCTTGCCGTCACCTCCTCACATTGTTCTTTTCCAAGCCCGAAGCAACATTGCAAATTCGTGGTACCATAAGGTGTTTCATAGTGCTTGCCTGAAGTAGCAGGTAAAGCATCCACATTCCTCCCCCTGACAGAAATTCCTTCCTGATGGCCTATGCCTTCTTTGATTATGTTGTTATTGAATTCTGGTCGTTTCGTTAACCCACCCGTTAGTACTGCTCCCTATTATCGTGTCGGTTCGTGTGCTCCTTACATTTTAGAAGTTTGCATCGCATGTTCTTGTGTTCGTGCCTGTCTTCCACTTGCTTTGTTCGTTTGGTTCCACCTCCCTAAAAGGTCCATGACCTACTCGAGATCCAATGGACAGTCTCGCCGCTCCTCCTTACGTCAATTTAAATAGGGAATATATACTTGGTAATGGGGTTCGTCAAGGCTCCAATTGTAATAACAGTAAGGCTTGTTCTCACTCACCACTGCTGGTGGCCAGCCATTTTTGATCGTCCGACAGTTCCGTTCTGTGAGCCCATTTTCTCAGGATGATACGGCTTTTTGCATATTCCTGAAGTGTCTCATTTTTCGAAGAAGTCCGAAATCCATCGCTTTCAAAATGTCCTAGATGTTATGATGTACTGTAAAACCTCTTGGGTGGCCAAGAAGTGTCTTATCATCGCCATTTTTGTGGTGCTAGAGATGCCCAATTGTTCGGTTATGATAAATGCATACTGATTTCCCATCGGAGACCTTTGAAACGGACCCTTTGGGTCAGTGGACCACGCGCACCTAATTCCGAAACTAGGTTTGGCTTTACCGGGCATTGCATTGTGGCTGAACCTGCGTGTTTCGGATGTGCTTGTATCCATTGAAGGTTTTGATGAGTACCAACAGGACAGATAATCCAACGCTAAAAAACCGGTATGGTCACATGCATAAACTCTCTTTCGTCAGGCAAGCTCGAACCAGTTTTCCAAATTCATTTTCTCGTATCGACTGCCTAGCTCTTCAGCGCCGTC
The DNA here is from genome assembly GCA_008360955.1 of Fasciolopsis buskii. NCBI lineage: Eukaryota > Metazoa > Platyhelminthes > Trematoda > Plagiorchiida > Fasciolidae > Fasciolopsis > Fasciolopsis buskii. The sequence goes on along the minus strand of LUCM01010261.1, from coordinate 12,127 downwards.
CTAAGTTTTCTTGACATAAGACCACAGATATGGCGAATTTGTATGTAGCCTTTTTGCACAAAAACCGACATCTCGTCTTTCTTCAATTATTTTCTGGTTCTTCTCCTGGATGGTAACCTCCACATCATCGTTGATTTTATTCACGCTACGATCCTTTCCGTTACTTTATTTGATTTAATCGATCTGCCTATTTCCTAAACCAGAGGTAACTCTACTCTAGATAAAATTATTACCACACAGACCGAGTTATTCTTTCGTAGAATACGTGCTCCAATCTCAACCAGTAATCACTGTATGCTACCTCTAAAACCCAAGATTTACTACAGGACCCCTTTTCAATCCTTCAAACAGTCTAGCAAAATCAAAATGCGACTACGCACTTTTTCTCGGGAAAACATTATTCTTCGAGGATCTCTTTCCTAAGCAACCTCGTGGCTTTTTTTTAAATCTTCAAGTAATAGTGTTAACTTTTTTGATATTTGCCGTCCCCCATAAACTTCCTGTTTAACGTCCATGTCGCCTCATACACACTTAAGCCGTTAAGGAGACAAAGAGAACACTTCTACGAATTACGGGATTCCCATAAAGTTAGAAACCTTTCATCCTTAATATCGATGGAAATAAAAATACTCCACTCATCGTTAGCAGACCACCTTCTGACCAGTTGCAACAGCGGATGTCTGTAGCAAGAAATTCGGCCTTTGTATGGAAAGAAAAAGGAAACAATAGTCTGTACTGAAGATTTAAGAAGTATCGACGGGGCATTTATTTACCCATTTAATAGCCCTGCTGTTTCATGAGTTCCAGTTGAATACGTCAATTTATCACCCATCTCCGTCTGAGTCAGTGAGGTTCTCTCTTGCCCGTTTCCCTTGACTGCTAATACGCCCGGAAGTTCCGTACTCGTACGCACCCTTTCTTGTGCTTTCAACTATCTTCTATCCAATGCATTCAGTCTAGTCCACTGTTTTGTCGATGATGCCACACTCCATGGTGCCCTTTCCTTCCCTACTCTCCGTCATCCAAACATCACTATTGGTCACGACCTTAATGTCGTCAGTGCATCGCCGAATTCCGATCTTGAGAACATCTTTGTCGGTTTCCGGCAATCATATTGATTCCAATGCTTTGAAAACTTCCCGTCTCTTTATTTCACTTAAATGACACTCACTCACTCCCAATCTGTGTTTTGATTTGATTGGTCAGCGTCCCGTAAGTTTTAACCCTCTTCCTGATCTATATGTACAGCTTTGTCCTTAAATTGGTACCTTTTCATCTCTCAGCTAGACCCTCCCGCTACGCGCAGAGTTAGTCTACCATTTCGCGCCAGACGTCCGTTTACTCCTGTTCATTTGCTACTGTGCAAGGCTGAAATCCACCTCTCATTAGAATATTGCAGTCTTATGCGGGTGGAGCTTCGTCTACTTCTCTGCTCCCATCCGTCTGATCAGCGACCCTTCCTCAACATGCAATCTCTATCCCATTGTCAGGTGGCTGCTTTATCGTTACTTTGATTTCGCTGCTACTTTGGCTTTAGTTCTTCGGAGCTTGCTTCTTCAATTCTTGTACCTTTGACCTTCATCCGCTTATCCCGTCCTCAGACTTTGCCAAGTTTCTGTCCAGGAATGTCATGCCCCTCTCCTTCAGTCCTCTTTTTCAAAGTTGCCTAGTCTTGGTGCACCCTCCCGTCATTTGTTTTCTCACTCACTTAAAACCTCCCTCCCCTTCAAAGAGGAATCAGCAAACCGGTTCCCTGCAATCCTTCACTATGGGCCTTATTCAGTACCGTTCGCGTCTTGCCCTAAAGCAACGCTCCAACGGCTACCAGATAACTTTGGTTTCCAATTCCACGCTCACAACTCCCTCAAAATTTTCAAGAAAGTACCGAATGTCTGCCCTCAAATGGCTATGGCCACAGGATTCTAATCCTGGTTGCGGCACCAATTGTTGTAACCAAGACGAAGACTGGTGGGGCAAACAATGGGTTGTTTGTTACGGTAAGCCGTTTCGGGACAAAAATCTATGGTGTGACCATGAGGCTATGTTCATGCACTCTGCTAACATCAAGTCCTATGTAATACGTCGACATTCAACCACAACATAGTAATAGTGGCATGCTGGGTAGGTTAATAATCCTGTATGGCGTCCATGGAAGTTTGTGGCTCAATTTCTCGTTGTTTCTTCAATGGATATGTAGGGTTGTGCAAGCACATCAAGGCGAACCACCGGTTCCAGACTTAAACCTTAATAATTTCCAAATCGGGTATTGTTGCTTTTATTGCTATTCCATGTCGGTGGTGTGTCGAAACGTTTTGTCCGCTTGCTTCCTTATATGTACAACATGAAATATAAGATACAACTGATATTTTATTCTTCTTCGAAGTTAGCGAACAAAGAACTGATGTCGTTAGGGTTCAGCATTTGAGAGGTATTTCTAGTTCGATGTGATGATGGGTCTAGTAAGGTATCCTTCCGTCGGTGAGAGTAGTAGCTATGATAAGAAAGGATTTCCTAAGTGCTTTTGCATGGGAAAATTCTGGTCGTTTACATTGGTAGCGATGGGTTGGAAATGTAGATTCGATTGTCTGCGTCCAAATAAACCCCTTCGATTTCATACACGAGATTAAAAACCATGTCGACACTTGGGTGGTGTACATCAATGCATTTTATTGTTCACCAAAACTTCCTTTATTCCCTTTCCTGGTGACAGTTTCGGCTCCGAAGCAATCACAAATCGCGCGAGCAAAGTTTTATGGATTCTACTAACACATTCGTATCGAGATGCGGAGCATAAACCCAAAGAGCAGTTTCAGCCACTGTTGTATGCTGTTAGCGCACAAAACAACGCACAAGAGACTCCGCTGGATTTGGCTAATAAATATCGCGTTGGTTCTCAGTTGCGATGTCTTTTATTTCTGGCTTATATTCTTACAAAAAAATTTTCACCTAGGCTTTCTTACTCCTTATTCATTCTAATTTATCGTCTTGTGTGGTTTGAACATCTTCTGCTCCCTATTTCAATTGTCGTCCTTTCATTTGCTTTGGCCACCTGGACTCAGTCTAGTTGGTTTTATATGCTCGGAGCTTTATTAACTTTGGGAAGCTCGCTAAAACAACGACACCGTTTGAATGACGCGACTGAGCGGCCCAATCCTTATTTCCTTGGGGCTTTTAGCACTGGGTTTGCTGTCAGTGCACACTGTTTATGGTACGATTTAGCGATTTCCACTCCCAACTTGTCTATCAATTATCCAGTCCTTGTATTGATTTTGTTTGGTCCACTGTTTTGCTTTTTACTGTGCACCCTTGTTTTCTGGCAGCATCCACTTGCATCGAGTGGATTATTCCATAGGAAAACTTTAGTGCAATTGGCTTCCATGGATCTTTCCCGTGTTCGTGAACACTTGCTTCGGCTCCATTCCGAACCAGACCTTTCCACAACTCTTGCACAAACCCCATACAACCAACTGTATTGCGCTCATTGTGACTTACACTTGGAACAGTTCCATCCGATTCCCATAAAACATTGTCGTCTCTGCAATCGCTGCAGAGCGGGTCTGGATCATCATTGCTTGTTTTTAATGAATTGCGTTACTAGGGCCAACTTACGTTATTTTGTTCTTCTGCTTCTGTGTTCAGTGAGTTTCATGTGTTCATTTTGTCTTTTGGCCATCCTTATTCCACTCGAAGTTTGTTCATCCGCTGAGAATCAGACACAGTTACTGTGCGCATGCGAGCGTTTTCCGCTGCCTGTGATTTTGCTTCCTTTCCACATTGTTGCGGGCCTGTGGGTCATAACCCTTCTAGGTGAAAGTTGCCACCAGTTGAGTCTGTTGTCCGTTCCCGTCAAACCGCGACGTACACGCCGTTCATTTTTTGGCCGTTTGCATACTGCATTTCAAGTTATTCGAATATTAATTTGTGGTAGCCCTTCCTATTGTTCAGATGCATCTGTGCTTTTACACTCCTGACTTTTATGTGTATGCTGTAGTGCCTCACTCGACTGTCCTAATTTCCACGTTATTTTCGAGCATATTGTTGGCTTGTTGGTAATTCTTTCCTCTCTTTTTACGATTCTTTTGAAAGTTCAAACAAAGATGAAGCTGCGCAATCGTGTCATCCTACTGAATGATTGGAGTGTTTTGTTTTCTCCGAAATATGAGGCATTCTGCTATCGCACCTTGGACTGGCGGTGGCCTCACCGCACGTTCGCCGTCAAGCATTGTCGTAGAACGTGTACATATTAGCACATGTGACTGAAATGAAAACATTCATTATGTGGTCCTGAATAAAGTGAGTAGTTATTCAGCAATTATAAGTGGATATGTCACCCACCACTAGCTGTTCCGTGGCAGATTTGGGATGAGGAGGAAATTAGTGAGTTCGTAATGCTTTCACCAAAGGACTCAAAGTGGCAATGGGGCGCCGTGATTTCTGTTTGACCCTGACAGTCCAGGCTCATCCGAATTTTCCCACTGCCCGCGAAGATCACACGGAATGTCAGGACGTGTCCTCACTTAACAAAATTTAGTCCTAAAAAACAGATCCAGTCCCAAGTTTTTGTCTTCATTTCAGTTGCCGATAAAAGTGCTGTCAGTAAACTATAAGTGTCGGTCGTTTGCAAACTTTAATAGTCAGTCAACCGCACCTTTGCTTTCTAGTGACTACCAAAATCAGGACTGAAATGCTAAGATTGTGTCCGAGTTTTTAACATCCCACTCTGTCATTTGATTGAAAACAGTCGTCTCGAAAATCCTTACAAGACATGGAAAATGTTGATATGAAGACTAAATGCGTCCACTGGTTTGAATGATGTTAGATCCATTGTTACAATTGAGATTATGGTGGGCGATAACACTTCCTTCCACTCCTTTGGAGAGATAATGATAGGCGAGAAGAGGAGCTTAACTATGTTGTATTACGGACATTATCCGGCATTTATGACCGAAATAAAATTGCCTTAAAGTTGTTTGTCCAGTTAATACAGCATATGGAGACTAACCGTTGTGTCCAGGTTGACCGAATCAAGTGGTCGGTTTTCGTCAAAATGAGACGCAGTTCTTTTGTCTGCCGAAGTGTTCCCGGTCATCCCTCTTCCTTGCCGTAGGTGTTATCGTGTTTGCCAGCTAACGCTGGCGTAACTGAATCGCTATACAGTGATTAAATGGCGCGTAGAAAACGAGCTTGAATTTACAAGTCAACAATATGGGTGGCTAATCTGCGTGTACTTGAAGGAAATGAAAATATTAAAGATGGTTTACTTCAAGTTATACCAGGTCCAAATACGAAAAGCATCTACCAGGACAGGTCGAGAACAATTGGTCTGACTCTCCACGGTTCAAGAGAAATTGATCACAACAGGTCATTTGAGAATTGACTAATTCCCTAGTCAGAACGGCTACCAAGACTGCTCGAACCAAGGTCGCTGGTTTAAATCTTCTCGTCCTTGGCCTACACCACTTGACATCCTTCAGTTGGTCATAGTCCCCTTCGTGTAATCAGTGTAGTTTGCTTTACTATAAGTAAAACCATAGATGAAGGATCGATTCTCCTGTGCCAGGGGGGTGTGACGGCTTGAGTAACATGCGAGATTTGTGTGTTGTCATAGTCACTGAAGTTGTTTTAGCCCAGGTAAATTAGCAATGAAAGCTGGGCACTGTACCAGGAATTCTTACAAGTACAACAATAATTTCAACAGAGGCAAATCCGCCACCTAGCTGTAAATGACTCTGATGTAACATAGCACGAATTCAGCACAAAAGAAAGGATTGAATTTCTGTACCAAAGCAAACCGTCTAGAAATATTAGCGTGTCAGGCGAAGAAACAAGGAGGTTTCGAGGTGGAGTAAAGTAAAGTTTTCAAAAATTCAAGCCATGATTCTTAGATTATCCAAGCTGTATTAATTGCATTGCATTGTATGGATTTTTGCGCACAAGAAATACTATCGCATTTCAGTCAAAAATGTGAGGAAAATAGGAAAAGCTTATGCTCATCACTTTTAAAAATGTGAAAAGAAGAAACTTATAGAGGAATGATTAGAACACAATAATAGGTTTCCCAAGAAATCGACTGAAACAGGGCCATGGTTTGTCAACATGCGTGCTGAATATGAGATAGTGAAGTTCTATAGATATTGATTCTAGAGAGTATGGAACGAAAAGCGAATCGTGTAGAGATGAGAGCGGCACTTTGGAAGATTGTTGTGCAGAGGATGCGTTGGATCTGAAAGAAGTTTGTGAGCGAATTTCTCACATGCTGATAAGTGCTACCCACATAGATTGAAGGACAACTGAGTTAGTGGTATGAAAGACAAACGGCTAATAATTGATAGCCCCCGGCGAAAAAATTTAGTCTTTTCTTAATAAACCTGGAAAAATAACAGGATAACAGTAAAGAAGGATTGGGAAAACACATTGGTATACAAATCAGGAGATGGTGCTTAGTTTCACCTTCGAAACATTTAGATGTGTTGAAATTTAAATCGGCTTGTGCAGAGAAATCTCAGATAGAATATAGGTTGTCGGAAAAACATTTAAAATCATCGTTGCTTGAAAAGGCTTGATAGAGGGCAACATCATCAGCATACTTAAACAGGTGTAAGGGGGAGCCAGTTGATAAGTCGCCGATGTAAGTAGAGACGAGATACGGTGAAATAAGGCGCCATGAAGCCCTCCTGAGATGTTAATCAACTGTTTTGAAGTTTTCCCGTGTGTGTACTAGGTCCGGTTTGTAAAGTAATCAGCCAGCCATGGAAATAATAAAATATAATAATAATAAAGGCCTGGGACAACCGAATGCTTTCAGTTTGTGAATCGGAAGAGGCCGCAGGACTGAATCGAATGCCGAAGAAGAGTCTAGAAATGCGAAACGGCCGATTTCATCGATGAGCTTAAGGACTTACAAATGTGGTGAATGAGAGAGGTGACAGCGTCCAAAGTTGACCTGTTAGGTTTATAAGCAAACCGAAAAGGCTCGTCTGGTGAATACATAGAAGAACGCAGTCGCTTAAGTATATCACGCTCCGTTAGTTTGCAAAAACTTTCTGCCGAAGCAGTAGAATTTCTAGATTTGTGGATGGGAATATTAGTGTTGGGGCTCCAGCAGTTAGGGATAAATTATTTTCCTGAAGTGCGTCGCAGCATTGTCTCCCCTTCTCCTTAGAAATGACCACTGGATCAAATGGGTTTGGTCACGTTCTGCTACTTGGAACCCAAGAAATTAGTTATCTCGTAACAGAACCTGGAGTTCAGTCATGCAAATGATTACATGATATATGTCTGCGTGTGTTTATATTAATTTTGAGAACGACAAGAAAATAAACGATTAATAATTCATGCCAAGGTTGGCTTCGTTTGTATACTACCAGATTTGGTTGCCATCACTGATGCTACACAGAATCAGAGGTGAAGGTCTTCACTCGACTCTCGAAAAGCCTGAGCGAAATTCCAATAGTGATGAGGTTGGTTTCGTGAATTTTCGTAAATTTATTGTTGTAAGTTTCTTGATAGAAATCAGTCCAAGTCTCCAGGATGGCGGGTCCTCAGTTATATTTGTGTTTGTTAAGTGGAACAACTTGGAGATGCCGTGATTCCAGGCAAATCGTAACTTCACTCGATACCAGCTTCTTCACCATCAGCTTTAACGACGGGCTGAGAACACTGACGGAAAATTGGGTGTTTTCTCTCTCTGTTATGCTACTTGTCAGTAGCCAGCTGTCATATCTATTTTTTCATGAGATAATTCACCATGTGATATCATCGCTCAACCCACCGTAAAAACACCATGGAAGCAGTGTACAGCTGTTTCATCCTTGTTAGGAATCATCAGCAGTGCATATCCACCGCGCCCAAACAAGGACGAACGATTCTGAGTCGAACGCCTTAGCCATTACGCTACCGGACAGGCTCTGAATGGTTTGTTGAACTTCACCACATGATGTTGCACCTATCCGTCACTGATTTGCACGATTAGTGTCCGCTAGCTCAGAGCGATCGACCCCTACTGATAGATGACTTTTCTTATTTTTTGTTATCAGCTATGAGTCCGCTAACTTTTGTGCTGAAATTTGCGACCGATGCAAACCGCGAGAAGTTTTCGATTTATTTGTACTCATAAAGTAAAAGGTGATTATGTCTAAGTAAGTCGTATTATTGTGATCAGTCCTTACTGTCATTTATTGCCCCAGCTTTCCACCAAATATTTCAAAAAAACGCCCCGGTTAGCTGTCCCCGGCCGAACGCATCATCGAAGTTTGCGGTGAAAACCCTCTTTCTCTCTCCTCATAATAAGTAGATTACGAACGCAGACTCGTATCCACACATGTGCGATATGCTCAAAAGTACTGATCAATGGAGAATGCTGACGGTTGTTTCGAACGGACGGATTCCAGTGGTAATGTCGATACTGAGCCGTGAAGAACAAAAAGTGTAGGGATTTTGTGGAAAGTCTACTGTTGTTATCGAATACTCCTTCAACGGTATTCAATGTCTGTCCGTCCAATTTTCTCCTGGATCTCTCAATTTAGAAACAGTGTCACTGGAAACATGTGTATTGCACTTTTGTCCACATTCCATCACCTCTTCCTTCTATATTTTTTGTACACCGTTGGTAGTTCCGTTGATGGAATTTACACATGATAGTTGGTAGTTGTACCCATGCTAAAACTTATCCTAATTTATCAATCGTATTGACTAATGTCAATATCTATCCCACGGGAAAAAACTATTGGCAGATGAAATCGTCACCAAACACCCTTGTCTGTTTTTCTCTAAACTGGAAGACCTATTCCTAAAAGTGACCCCGACTCTATTTTCAAGGCAAAAAATATTAGTCATGCACTTTTCACGGATTATTCGTGTCCTCAGTTCATCCAAATTTTCGTCTTTTTCACCTTTTCCCTAAAATCTATCCTTTCTATGTGGTTCTAATGAAGGTGGTTACTCATGGTCTCTTTATATCTTCACGCTTCCAGGTTGCAGAAATGCATACTGACACCCCATACGTGAGCATCAACTTTTGATGTCCGATTAGAACAATGTTCACATCCAACAGTGAGGTTACCTCGACAACGGCTCAAGAGTTCAGAATGCTAAAGAAACTCATTCGCCAGTCTCTTGGGAGTTTAGAATTCAAGGAAATCTCTCAAATGTTCAAAATAGGTTAAAAATCCTTCCGTTGCAAGTGAGGTCCTGCAAACCAGGAATTTCAGGCTTCTTTAGCATGACATAACGCTTTCATGTTGGCAGAAAACGATTAGGTGAATTACCTTAACGAAACCTTTAAGGATCCATCCCATGACTGTCCTCCACCACCACCTTCCTTGATCCTGCAGATTTTAAATATTTCTCCACGAGAGGCATTTTTAAAATGTTTTTCAAATCCGAAACATCTTTGACTACTGATCCTACTAGCCTCATTCCTACGATTCTCAAGAGCAATTTACCACATTAGCTATTAGTTTGGACGACGGATTTTTTGTTTGATTAATGATCTCTGGCTTCCAGCTACCATGATTCCATTGCCTAAAATGGTAGCTTTTTTGGTATAGTCCAATGTTTTCAGTTCAGTGTTCTCATATAAGCTGCCCTAAATCACGGAAGAAGGGTGTTTTCACTCATGTCAAACACAACTTCCCCCTTAATATTAGCATCTAAACCCAAACAAACCACTCTTGGTGCGGTAGCCTGCTGGATTCATTCTGCTTCTGAGTCTTTGAATAATTTGCGCGATCCATCTGATTTCCGTTTCTCGATTATTCCTCAGCACTTGGTTCAGTCTCATTTCCAAAAGCTTGAAGCTTTCGGCTGCATAAGAAAAATGTTTTCTTGGTTAAACCNATGTGTATAAGAGACAGTTCCCAAATTCATCAGCACGCTTCTCCGAGTTTATCGTTTTGCTCAACTGAAATTTTCTCCTGGCTGGAAATCAACAGCCGCATTATCACAGAGACTGGCAGGCTGTCCTCAAATGCACATCCATCAAAATGACTATTCCATTGATAATCAGCACTGAAGGGCGTCCTGTGTTTAGAACAACGGACGGATTCCAGTGGTAATGTCGATACTGAGCCGTGAAGAACAAAAAGTGTAGGGATTTTGTGGAAAGTCTACTGTTGTTATCGAATACTCCTTCAACGGTATTCAATGTCTGTCCGTCCAATTTTCTCCTGGATCTCTCAATTTAGAAACAGTGTCACTGGAAACATGTGTATTGCACTTTTGTCCACATTCCATCACCTCTTCCTTCTATATTTTTTGTACACCGTTGGTAGTTCCGTTGATGGAATTTACACATGATAGTTGGTAGTTGTACCCATGCTAAAACTTATCCTAATTTATCAATCGTATTGACTAATGTCAATATCTATCCCACGGGAAAAAACTATTGGCAGATGAAATCGTCACCAAACACCCTTGTCTGTTTTTCTCTAAACTGGAAGACCTATTCCTAAAAGTGACCCCGACTCTATTTTCAAGGCAAAAAATATTAGTCATGCACTTTTCACGGATTATTCGTGTCCTCAGTTCATCCAAATTTTCGTCTTTTTCACCTTTTCCCTAAAATCTATCCTTTCTATGTGGTTCTAATGAAGGTGGTTACTCATGGTCTCTTTATATCTTCACGCTTCCAGGTTGCAGAAATGCATACTGACACCCCATACGTGAGCATCAACTTTTGATGTCCGATTAGAACAATGTTCACATCCAACAGTGAGGTTACCTCGACAACGGCTCAAGAGTTCAGAATGCTAAAGAAACTCATTCGCCAGTCTCTTGGGAGTTTAGAATTCAAGGAAATCTCTCAAATGTTCAAAATAGGTTAAAAATCCTTCCGTTGCAAGTGAGGTCCTGCAAACCAGGAATTTCAGGCTTCTTTAGCATGACATAACGCTTTCATGTTGGCAGAAAACGATTAGGTGAATTACCTTAACGAAACCTTTAAGGATCCATCCCATGACTGTCCTCCACCACCACCTTCCTTGATCCTGCAGATTTTAAATATTTCTCCACGAGAGGCATTTTTAAAATGTTTTTCAAATCCGAAACATCTTTGACTACTGATCCTACTAGCCTCATTCCTACGATTCTCAAGAGCAATTTACCACATTAGCTATTAGTTTGGACGACGGATTTTTTGTTTGATTAATGATCTCTGGCTTCCAGCTACCATGATTCCATTGCCTAAAATGGTAGCTTTTTTGGTATAGTCCAATGTTTTCAGTTCAGTGTTCTCATATAAGCTGCCCTAAATCACGGAAGAAGGGTGTTTTCACTCATGTCAAACACAACTTCCCCCTTAATATTAGCATCTAAACCCAAACAAACCACTCTTGGTGCGGTAGCCTGCTGGATTCATTCTGCTTCTGAGTCTTTGAATAATTTGCGCGATCCATCTGATTTCCGTTTCTCGATTATTCCTCAGCACTTGGTTCAGTCTCATTTCCAAAAGCTTGAAGCTTTCGGCTGCATAAGAAAAATGTTTTCTTGGTTAAACCATTTTTCTCAGTTATCAACACCCTTAGTGTATCTCAAGGTGCGGCCCTATGTTGCTTTCCATTTTCGGTCTCTACTGGCGATCTTCTCTTTTGTTCTCCATCTAAAATATTTCACTGTATTACTCATGTTATCCCTTGCCAAGTTGTTTCCAATTCCATAGGTGTCAGGAAATCCCAGCAAAACCTATCTCCGATAGGCTGTTCTTCTCAGTTCCTTCAAAACCAGTTCCACTTAGTTACCTTGAATGCATATTCAGTATTTCTCACTCGAATTTCCTTGCAGATACTTTTACAATGAGTTTCAAACGCCTATGCAGATTTGGTTCCACCAGATATTCGGATGTCAGTTTAGACACTAAGATAGAAGTTTTGCGTTTAACACTGACGGATAAATGCGAAGTTTTCCTCTTTAAGTATGAAAACCAGTGGTTCCTGGCACTATCACAAAATGTTCCCAAATTCATCAGCACGCTTCTCCGAGTTTATCGTTTTGCTCAACTGAAATTTTCTCCTGGCTGGAAATCAACAGCCGCATTATCACAGAGACTGGCAGGCTGTCCTCAAATGCACATCCATCAAAATGACTATTCCATTGATAATCAGCACTGAAGGGCGTCCTGTGTTTAGAACAA